>CAJNIZ010047947.1:3085-13355 GCA_905231905.1 Symbiodinium pilosum | reverse complement strand
CCCTAAACCCTAAACCCAGCCTGGGAGTTGTATACAACCAGCAAGGACAGGACCTTCAAGCGTCCGCCGGAACCCCTGCAGCTTCGACAAGATTGCTTTGGGGTTCGGGGCTTGGAGTTTTGGGGTTTAGAGCTTTAGGGTTTAAGGTTTAGGGTTTAGGTTTTAGGCTTTAGGGTTTAGGCCTTTAGGGTTTAGGGTTTAGGTTTTAGGCTTTAGGGTTTAGGGCTTTAGGGTTCAGGGTTAGGGTTTTGGCTTTGAGGTTAGGAGTTTGGGCTTTGAGCTTAGGATTTCGGGTTTGGAGCTTGAGGTTCAGGGTCTAAGGGTGAAAGGCTTCAAGCATTCAGGCTCCTGGATGATTTCATTCATCCTTTCTAAGACAGCTTCCTTTCTTGGAGGATTGCTTGGAAGTCCAGGGGTACTTATAACCCACTAAGCACAAGGTAGTTTTGGGTTCTATCTTCTATGGGTACCTGGAGGTTTATGAGTACTTCATACCTACTTTGGGGTTTCTGAAAATTGGCAACCTCCTTCTGGGTGTCCCTATGAAAAGGAGTAATAAATCATAGTTCGTTGAGCTCATTGGAATCGATTATATTCTCACTTAAACTGTAGCTATGACACAGTGATTATGATTACCATATTCGGGTATACTGCGGCTATAACAACAGATCTGAGAAGAAGACGGTTAAGCACAAAGCTCTTACTCACTATATGTCCATACAGTTCCATTTGCAAATTCATGTTTTATAATCTCCATGAGCGGGGTTGGTGATAACTACCCATAGACATCAAAACCCTAAACCCAAATCCCTTAACCCTGAACCCTGATCCCTAAACCCTTTTCCCTAAAACCTAATCTTTTCCTTCATTATAAGCAGGTTATCAGCACTAAGCCCAACGCTCCATGGCCTTTTCTTGTTCCTTGTTGCTTTTCTGCTGGAATCATATTGTTTATGTGGCATTGTATGATGAAGGTGAAAGAGCTCTAAGCCCTAAACCGTATGGGACCTGGTTTCAGGACCCCTGTCATGAAGACTCGGATCAGTTGGGGGTCTAGGAATGTTTCCCAAAATCAAGGATACTTTTGGGGGCCCCTAGCATATTTTGAGGAGCTGTATTGGGAAACGACCAAATCAAATCTGCACAAACCCTAAACCCTAAATCCTTAACCCCGGTAGAATCCATCGGACCCCATAGCCCCCCCTGGGACCCTTTGTCTCCCTACCTTGCGAATTTCCCATATGAAACGACAGAAATCACAGTCATCTTCTGGGTATGAAAGTTAAAAGGGCCAGACCCCCCGAGATCCTTCCTAGAGAAAATGGGCCAACTGCTAAGCCCTGAACCCTAAATTCTAAACCCTAAATCCTGAAGCTTCGACTTTAAACTGTAAAACCTAAATCCTAAACCCTAAACCACATAGATACTCAGATCCCGAGCTTCACAAGCCTTGAGCCCTGAATCAAGGACGTCTCCGAACAGGCGGGTACCCTGAGAGGAGGCCTATACAGTAGTTTCCACAATTTAGGATTTAGGATTTGAGGTTTAAGGTGTAGGGTTTAGACTTCCAAAGACAGGCGAACACCAATACAAACCCTCTTTATCAGGAACCCCAAAACGTACCTCTAATTGTGGGAACCCCGGAAGCAGGGCTCATGTAAGAGCCCTGTATGGGGGCATCCACCTGGCAACTACCCATCTGGGGCTGTCTTGACTAAACCCTACTAAGTCCTAACTACCCTAAACCCTGAACCCTAGATCCCAAACTCTGAACCTTAAACCCCAAACCCTAAACCCTAAAACCCCAAACCCTAAACCCCTAAACCCTAAAACCCCCAACCCTAAAACCCTAAAATCCGAAACCCTAAAGACTCAGAAGCCGAGCATCCAGTCATGGCTGATAAACCTGAGAAGTGTTTTTTTGGTGGTCATAATCATCTCCCTTGAGTAGATAGAATATGTGGCATATGGGGATCTTAACATAATATATCCAAAGCCATATTCTATCTACTTGAGGGGGACTATAAACCTAGTGAGAGTATATTCCTTACAAAAAATACTATACCCCAAAAAGAGGACATAATCTTACTCTATAATGGGTACCCATAGTATCCCCAGATAAAATATTACACAACTGAACTTTGGACGCAAGGCGGCTCAGGGGTTTGGGGTTCAGGACGTAGGGTTCAGGGATTAGGGTCTAGGGTTTAGGCGTTTAGAGCTTAGGGTTCAGGATTGAGGGTTGAGGGGTCAGGGTTAGGGTTCACGGCTTTGAGTTGAATATCTAGGGTATGTATGGGGTTTAGGGCTTGCGGTTCAGGATTCATATTCTGGGGAAGATTCTAAGAGTTGACCTCAAAAAACCACGAAACCATCAAGCGGCGAACAAACCCGAATCCCCAAGCCCTTCATGCTACACTCCAGAGCCCCGCACCTCGTAGCATGTAAGCCCCTGATTAAGTAACCCCCTCCCCTTAATAGCGATGATATTACGGATCCTAATATTAAGACCCTTGTTTCAGTTATCAGGGGTCTACATTAATCGTTCGGAAGCATATCGAAGTTGGAGATGCACTCGGAAATCTCCGACGCAGTCAATACTGTTCAAGATTAAGGGTTAATTAAGGGTGTAGGGTTTGGGGCTTAGGGTTTTGGAAGTCAGGGTTTAGGATTAAGGGCTTGGGGTTTGCGTAGGTTGGTTATTAAATCCCACTCTGTGTCCCTCTTTGTGACTAACCCCTCGCGTCCTGCTTGCACCTAATGGCGTTGCTTCCTGCCTCCTCCCACTCGAGCAAAAGGACCAGGAGCGTTTACAGGTGTACAGGGGTAAGTGCCATTTTGGGGTCCCCCTGATAAGGACCATAGAATTAAAGGGTCCCACCCTTGCTCCTTGACCGTAAACCCGAAACCTAAAGGGCCCCTGTACGCTTTGGTATCCACCACAGGGGGCATCCTGCTGCCGCGCAACGAATCGAAATGGCTTGTCGGCTGGCTGAGCTCAAAGCTACCTCCAAATGTTTAGGATTTAGGGTTTAGGTTGCTATGTCAATCCGGGGTACTAATGGAAAATGAAATGGAAACCCCCAATAATGGAGAATCCAACGGAAAAGAAAATGGAAAATGAAATGGAAACTGGGTCCTGTAGGCTGGCACTAACTGCTTCGCATATTACTATGATCCATATGGGACTATATGGGCTTCAAGGTTTTGGATTTAACGTTGAGAGCTTGGGGTGTAGCAGAGCTTTGGATTCAGAGTCTAGGATAGGGCTTGGAGATTTATGCTTACAAGTTGGAATCTAGGATTTGCGGTTCAAGCTGTGGGGTTTAGGGTTGAGGGTGAACCTCCACGAAGAGAATGTCAAACGGATGGTCCAACCCTCCCTAAATGAAAGAGCAGGGTTTAGGGTTCTAGCGTTTTAGGGGTGTTTAGGCTATAGGCTACACACATGTGGGGATGCACAGTACATGCGGTGTCCCGGGAAACTATAAGCCTAGCGTGAGGCGAACGATAACTATGCTCTGCAAAAAGTCCCTCAATGCGCATAGAGAAAGTTACACTGGCTCCAACCCTTGCTATAAGTACAGCCAAATCTTCACAAGCGCTAAAGAAGACTCACATGGCCCCCGTCGAATTGTTTTGGCAGAATACCTCTGTACCTCAAATCTTTTCGAAGAGGTTTGGCCGAACGTTGGGGCCTGAACAATTGCAATAGAGATTTCTGTGTAAATGTTCTAACTGTTTAGAGCTAACCTGCTTCAGTTTGGGCACTGCATCTGGCATCGCAATCAAGCGACCACAGCCAATCGCCAATCCCCCAAAAAAAATGAAGGGTGTTTAGGGTTGAAGGATGAAATCAAACAGGCCCCCCAACCCTGCACTGCAGGTTCACCTTATCCCACAAGCAGGAACAGATAATCTACAGCCAAAACTCCTTCTACCACAATATCTATCTGCCCGCGAGCCTTCAGAAAAAGTTGTGGCTGTTTTTGTGCCAACTTTGGAAGTGCAAAGCACTAAACCCTAAACCAAACGATTCACTCTCCGAATAAATTACGTAGAACCTGACGAAGTACTGCTGTCCTTCGACCTTTCAAGGGGATATAGGGGGTTATATAGAGGTGTATAGGCATGTATATATAAGCCTGTAGGGGTTACGGTTTGGGGATTTAAGTGTACTCACATGGGGTACAGTGTTAGTTTAGGGGCGGATAAATCTTACCCCTGAGGCAAATGGGACTCTCTCAATATGATCCCAAAATACCACCCCCCTAATCCCAAACAAGGAACCCCGCTACGCCTGCTACGAGCATGCGCCCTAATATCTTCCCGAAATCTCCCTAGAGTTTCTGGGCCCTCCTTCTTGAGAAACATTCAAATCGTCCATTTCCGCAGTTTCCCCCTAAACACTAACTAAACTGTAAACCATAAATCCTAAACCCTAAACTATAAACCTTACACCCTAAATCCTAAACCCTAAATCCCTCAACCCTAACCCCCAAACCCTAAATCCCTCAACCCTAACCCCTAAATCCCGCAACCCTAAACCCTAAACCATAAATCCTACCCCCTAAATCCTAAACCCCCCAAATCCTACCCCCTAAACCCTAAATCCCTCAACCCTAAACCCTAAAACTCTAAATCCTACCCCCTAAATCCTAAACCCTCAAAACCACCAAAACCCAAAGCCTGGATCAGAAGACAGTTGGCCATCCCTCGGCTGCGCCCAGTGCTTGCCGAAACCCGCCCTGCAGAGTCTGCTCAGAAACCCTGAACTTGGGATTTGGGTTTAGGGGTTAGGGTTGAGGGATTTAGGGGTTAAGGGTTTAGGGTTGAGGGATTTAGGGTTTAGGGTTGAGGGACTTAGGGGTCAGGGTTGAAGGATTTAGGGCTTAGGGGCTTTTAGGGTTGAGGGAGTTAGGGTTTGGGGTCGAAGGATTTAGAGTTTAGGGTTAAGGGATTAGGGATTAGGGTTGAGGGATTTGGTGTTTAGGGATTAAGGTTCTACGTGGCGCTTAGGACCCCTACCAAAAGTTAACCCTTGGGTACATATAATAGGAGTAAGGAGGGTTCAAAGTTTAGGTTTTCTGGGGTCAGGGTTCAGTTTATGTAGGGTTCAGGGATTAGGGTGTAGGGTTCTTCGTTTAGGGTTTAAGGTATTGGGTACCTTAGACTCTACAGACCTTCAGTTTTGGGACCCTATAACAAAAATCCTTATGCGTAGCCTTGGGTTTAAAGTTTACGGCTAGGACTTCGAATCCTTTTAAACCTAAGATAATTAAGCCCTAAACCTTGGACCGTGTGGGATTTATCCTCGGCTTCTCAAACTAGACAGCTTCTGAAATGGATGAGGATTTCAACAGATGAGGGGGCCTCCGTGAGTCTACGGATGATTCGGGGCTGCAGGGGACTGCAGAGACCCAAATGAGGATGTCACAAGGATTGCGGCACCGTACACTTGCTTGCCCCGCCGCAGCGGAGACGGGACCTGCCACTGGCCTTGTTGGTACACCACGTCGTTGCAGTGAAGCTTCAAACAGCGGAAATCGGCCGAAGCTGAGCTGCAAAAGCTGCGCGCGCCCGCAGCCCACAGCCGGCTTGAACGTGCGCCCACGCCTCTTGAAACTCCGGGGCCTCCACATCACCCACAAGATGCTGTGCTTTGGAACCTGCCCTCGGGTCTTGAGGCATGTGACATCGCCCCGCAGATGGATCTCCCCAGTTTTGGTCGGAGCGCCGACGAAGAAGTCTTAAGTGACGAGGTACGGATATGCGTACTTCCGAATTTAGCTATCTCCCAAAGAACTTCTCCCTCAAAATACCCGCCCCTTTCACTGAGAAACACAACATAGGAGGTCTTGTTGTTGGAAATAACGGATTTGTAAACCGCTCAGAAATTTCGGCTAGGTTGCAGCTACATAGGCACCATGGTCCTTGCCCTCCTCGAAGTGTGTATAGAAAACAAGGCGAAATGTCTCAAGCCAATCCACACACACGGATAATGGATTGTGCGATCGGTTCTCGTCCGAAGTTCTCATTGGGGGGGACCTGCTGGTTCAGATAGAACAATGTCCTACGTACATGACCTGAACATATTTGGTACATGTAGACCCTGACATGAAACTCTCCATTGCAGGCAACTGTGGACATGACATGTAGATCCTGACATAAAACTCTCCATTGCAGGCAACTGTGGACATGACATGCAAATCCTGACATGAAACTCTTCGTTGCAGGTTGGCTGAATACTGGCTGTCTGACAATTGGCTTCCACTCTGTACATGCAGGTACGTGAAGAAGGCGTCCCCTCTTCATATCACTGTGCCTTGAGAGCGTCTTCGTTGGCAGGAGACTCTCAAGCACACTCCTGCCCCCTGCGAAATGATGGAGATCTGCTGCTTCAAAATTCCTCTCCTGTAAAATGATTAAAACTGCGGAATCAAAAGTCCTCCAGTGACCCTTAGCTTAGAATCAGGGTGTACACACACACACACCCCTCCGAAAAGGGGAGAACCTGACAAGATAAGAAGGCATGTACATGCAACCAACAACATGCAATGTCACTAACCTGGCGAACAGACCTGAACTGATACACGCAGCTCAACTCAAAAAGTTCCTGGAGCACTGAACTTTTCCTGCACGTCAATGCACATGCAGTGATCAACCTGTGAGATCTGACGACGGCACTGATCCTTCATGCCATCTGAACTGTATCACTCTGAATTGGGTGGACGTGAACCTGTAACTAGAGAGAGCCATGGTGAACGTTTCCTCGATGTCTTCTGTGAGCCACGCCTTGTGCTGTTCCCTGCTTGAGAGTCTGCGGAAATCCACCATGGTCATGTTCTGTGTCGAGTGACAGATCAAGTTCAACCATTGTCTATGCACGGCCGCCCAGCACACTAACTTCGAAAGCACAAGGGTTCTTCCAGTGACCTGAATGAATCCAGAACCTGAAATGAACTGATCCAGCATTCGTGGTAGGAGTGGATTGAGTCTTTGTTGGTGGATCCGTTCGGCTTCGGTGAACAACTCGTCGATGTCCTGGAAGTGGATGTCTGGTCCGGATGATTCGAAGGTCTCAGTTATCCTTCTGAAAGAACGTCAGCTGGCAAGGGCGTATGGCCATCGAGAGGAAAAAGCATTGCTCATTGGTACGCATGTCTGAAAATTCCCTACTTGGTCTAAGAAAAGAACGTTTGGGCCAGGTCGACGGGCATGCAATTTCACACGAAGTCCTGACAATCAAGGAAGGCAAACAAGCAAGGGCTGGTGATGTTGAACTTGGTGATCGAACAACTCTCAAGGAAACGTTGGCTTTCTGATGAGCAAAGGAAACTGGCGTACGTGCTGTTGGGGTCTTCTGCTTCCTCATCACCAAAGATTTGGTCTTCCAAAGGTGGCGCCATGGGCTCTGTAGGTACATCATGCGGGTTGTCGTTTTCCTCGTCCATCAGGCCATGAAGAGGATCATGTTCATGTTCAGCTGGAGCTTCGTGGAAAGGAAGTCTGCGTTTTGTCGAGCCCTTCCCTGACTTGTCCGAAGAAGTGGGTACGGAAGCACTCGATTTCGGAGTGGCCTTCCTGCCTGGTGGAGGATGGCCTCTTAAGTGCTGCATTCTCAATCTCCAGTTCCTGAAGCCGACTGAACAGGGCACCATTAGCCCTGACCGGAGCACGCTTTCTGAACCCAATCATGCAACTCTTTCTGAGGATGACGTTTCTTGTGTTCTGCATTCATGATTGTGACAAAATCCTGTCCATCCGGAGAAACCAAGTCGCCTCTGATCAGGCGGAGTAGGACGCCGGCAAACACTGACTCCTGCCGGGACCTGAAGTTTTCCCGCGACGCACGCCTGCCATGAGCCATCATTCGAAGAGCCCAGTTTTCATGTTGTTGACCAATCACACTCACAAGGGCAACATCAAAGACGGGCAAGCCCTCAATGCCTATTTCGCGAGTGCAACGATTGTTGGCTACAATCCTGGGGAGAGTGAGGCCATAGACCTTATTGGAGTCCCACTCGTCCTCCGTCATCTTCCATGTTTTGGGAGGTCTGAAGTTCAAAGGCTTATCCTTACTCGGCGGAGGCGTTCTGTGTGGATCGACGTCGAGCTTCCTGAAAAGGTTGAGATCTCCGAAACTGCCTGTCCTCCAAGTCACGAGAGCGGTGATCCCTACGAGGTGATCGGCCATGACGTCGATCCGCCGATCTCGAATCTCGTTGATGATAGGACATGTCTGGTATGGGAAGAAGGGAGGGGAAACGTGGCTGCTGCAAACCCTAGTCCGAGACCTGAATCTTCGACAGCGTCATCTGATGTTCGATCAGGGCACAACCAAAATAAGTTAGTCTCACCTGATAGTAACACAAAACATGTGCAAGTGTCATCTGATGTTCAATTCAAGCACAACCAAAATAGGTTAATCTCACCTGATAGTAATACAAGACATGCGCAAGCTCAATACAAATCAAGCGCAAGAACCTCATTGGATTTTATGGCGCACTGCTACATGATTCATCCTTCTTGCAACTGTTGCGCAAGCTCCTCGGTACGATTCAGTCCTATGTGGAAATGGGGCAATCCTGCGTCATCTCGACGACTTGTGTATTGTTTCCCCACCGTCACTGTGATTCCGGTGATCCTGCACAAGCTGCTGTGGAGAACCCACTTCTTGTCCTTCCTCATATGCACTGCTCCGACAATCTGACATCGATTTTGAGCGTCTGATCCACTGCCTGACCGCATTGTATAATGATTGTCGGCGATGTGGCATTCTCCCAAGATGATCAGGGGCTGCTTCCATTTTCCTGACAGGGCTGCACGATCGTGCATTGAAGTGAGGGACTCTGCATCGCTCCACAATGTACCCTGACTATAGTGTCCGACGGCATCATCGCCATCTGCGAAGGTTGCGGGAGCAACAAACCGGTGTCGAACTATATCTGCGACTCCGCCTGTGTCAGTGGCATGAGCGAACTGAATCACAACTCTTTGGGCATCCGTCAGGTCAGGGTTGAGGCGTGTCCAGGGTTGATCCAAGTAGAAAGTCCAATGCACAAACATGGAACTCTCCAACACTCTAACTCTGGGAAAGAGCTGTCCGATCCAATCCTGAGATGTTAACTGCCGTGATCTGTTCGGCTCCTGAACCGTGCACAAGCACCTGCGACTCACGATGGATGGTTGAGGAGGTTGTCGATCCCCGAAACTCTCTTATTGAGGGAGACGTCGGGCGGCCAGATTCGTCCACAAAAGAACCTCGAATCGTCGCTGAAGTGTCACCTGAACTTCCGGCTGATCCCGATGAACGAGCCGGTTCCTGATGTCTGGGCTTCTTTTCTCTCATTGGATGGTCGCGTTCTGGAGCAGGTCGTGCAAAATGAGGAATGGGGGCATCTTCTTTACGGGAGGTGACGAGCTTCGTGCGCTGCCTGAACCTGGTTCCCCGACTGTTTCCACTCTGTTGCCTGAAAACAAAGGTCCTGATGTCTTCGCCTGCGTAGGTGTGCCCGGCACAATCACAGGTGGAGAGAGACGTTGCAACACACGATCACCAGATCCTCCCAAGTTAGCTTGATCCGTGGATCTAGAACTTCCAGTTTGACGAACTTTGTCACTGACATTCCTGCCCAGGTCTGACACCGACTTCTTCTGATGATCCTGAACTGCATCCACACTTTGAGAACCTGGTACGATCGCCCACGAAGGAAGTGTCTTTGACGGAGGAGGAGCCGGTGGACCAATCACTCCATCAGGGAGTGCCCACTGGGGCACGTATTGAGGTCGACCCTTTGGCCTCGTTCCATAACCTCGATCAGCAACAGGCGGGGCTTGCTCTGGACCTCCTGACTTAGGTGGTGTGATGTTCGCAGGTCCTGTCTTCGGTGGAGTCGGCACAGAAGTTCCTGTTCCTGAAGCTGCTACTGACACTGGACCTCCTGCTTTTGACTTCGGCACATTCCTGTTCCGGAGAGATTGACGACCAAGCAAAGCCTCTGGGGTAGGAACGCTGTCCTCCCTGGGGCCGTAGTGAAAGGGTGGGCGATCCGACATGATTGCTCAGCAAATTTACGCACGGAAAGCCTACAAACAAATCAACTCCAGTGAGCCAAGATTCTGCATCGACAGGCGTTTCTGTGGGGCTGCTTGGCCTAACTATTGGCGCTCAGGCCTACATCGGCGTCTTGCGGAGTCCCACCTCAGACTCCTGCGCTTAACTGGGAGACTAGTCCCTTCCATGGTTCAAGGTTGCCGATACGGCTAA
>CAJNIZ010047945.1:0-32258 GCA_905231905.1 Symbiodinium pilosum | reverse complement strand
TACTCTGAGCTGCTTGACCGGCAAAGTCAAAAGTGTATTGCATAGCTGTGCGTAGATGAGGGCTTGCTTAGTGCTGCTGTGAGCTAGTGTTTAGCCTGTGGTTTGTGTGTGTGGCTTACCAAGTAACGAACTTGTGGGTTCCGCCGATGCGTGGCCTGGACATTTGCTCTTGTACAGATCCATATTTCTCTGCAACCTGAAAGTTGCTACGGCTGCATAAAGTCGAAGAATTTGTTAGGATCAGGCCGAACAGGCCTGACCACTGAGCAGCCTTCATTGTTGTCGACTCGCAACGTCTGCGTGCTAGCAATGGGTCACCGCAGGAACTTATGCCTGGCTTTTTGTCGTGTGAAGACTTCAGTTGTGGATATCCTTCCAGGAATTCGCTGATGCTGTGGAGTTTTGCTTCAATCTTTGCATGGACATGTGCGCGGCCCCAGTGCGATCCAGTACGGCATCGGCAATTAAGCACACACGCAACTGGTCGAGTTAAAAGCTTTAGTGCTCCTTGAAAGGACATGCTTTCACATGCAACGCGAATCCGTGAGCAAAAAAAGTTTCCAGTGAGGACGTAGTTACACTTAGATACTTATATAATAAATATGTAGGCAAATGTGTGGGTGTTAATGATGACAGCAAAACCCATTTTTTTCCATCTCGGAAATCTATTCGGAAATCTATTTCCAAGAAGAAAATATGTCCCCATCATCTGCTCCAAAGAGAGTGTTTGAGAAATCCATTCTCCGGTTCCAAATATGTGTTTCAGAAATCCATTCCCCCCAAACGTGTTTCCAATATGTGTTTCGGAAATCTTTTTCTCCCCCAGCCTCCGTTAAGTACATGCGCATACATGCGCGTAGCCGCATTTGCGACCCTTCCTTGAGGGTCCTCACTTTGCAGCACAAAGTCGCTTTTCTGATGTTTGACAACGTGTGGCAAAATGCTTTTGTGGTGCAATGAGAGGTCCGTGGAAAGTATTTCGGATTTGGAGGTTTTTGGGCGGGTCTGGAACTGGGGGTCTTGGGGGGGTTTCAAGGTTGAAGAACGGGGATTCAAGAGTCTTTGCAGAATGTTGAACAGGGTCCTTGGGTTTCCCGAGCGGTCGGGGGAAACCCGACAGGGGAAGGGCAGGGGCCCAGGGAGCCAAAAGATGGAATGGACAAACATGGATATTTGGGGAGCCGAAGTACGGAATGGAAAAAACATGGAAATCAATTTTTCCATTTCGCCCGATTTTCCTGGTTCGCGGCCCGAAGCGAGGAAAATCGGGCGAAATGGAGAAAAAGATTTTAGATTGCAAAACACATTTTCCGCCATTTTGCCCATCTCCCCAAAATCCATTCCAAATATCATTGTTTTTTCCATTCTGGGCCCCTGCCTTTCCTTGTCGGGCGAAGACCTATACCGCTAACCACATGGTAAACCATTTATCTGATTTATCCGTATCCCGCAGTACACTACTTCTGCTTCCCCCTCGCAATCCTGGTGCCAGGCAACAAGGAAGGACTAGGTTTGGGTTTAGGAAATAGTGGTTACGCTGGAGAGTTGAAGGCTAAGGATTCGGATTTCGGAATAGGTTTGGACATGGGTTCCTTTGCTAAGCGTTAGGTCTAGAGTTCAGGGCTGAAGTTTAAAAACTGTAAGGCCTAGAGGGGTCAGGGTTTAACCCGCAAGGGTTGGGCATCAAGGATCGGAATTAGGAAGGTATATTTGGAGGAACAGAGATTAGGAGTGGATGTTAGGAATGATATTGTTTGGAATGGATATTGAAAGTGGATAACTTTTGGAACGGATATTTGGAACGGAAAATAAATGCTTCTGAACAAATTTTGAAATCTGGGCATTTGCCAGGTAAGTCTTTTACAATTACATATTTTTCATACCTTGTCCTTTATCGGTTTCCACCATGATGCTTACGCTATTAACCCCAAAAAAATTGACACACATTGGCACGCAGCTTGTGCTCTGAACGGACGTGTTTGGTCCGCTGTAGCATGGGTGTAACCACGACAGTCCCCCATCCTATCCTTTTCCAAATACCATTAGTATTTCGTAGCATGCCCACACCCCATACAATTTGTGTGATGGTTCCCTATAATCCACATCCCCCCATGCAACCCCCGGATATCTTTTTGAAGGGCTTGGCTTTCAAACGCCAACGTTATGTAGATCCCAAGCCCCAAGCTCTAAGCTTCATGCTCCCATTTTAGCGGTTTCGTTTTCATGTTGTTGGACATGTTCACATCTGCCGATACGCGGATGCTGCGAGACCTGCCGCTCCTACTGGAGCATACTGCCCTGCAGGTGGGGTGAGAGGGTTTTGGGTTTAGGGTTTTCAAACCAGTTTTCTGCGTGTAAGGGATAGTACCACGATAGTGGAGAATCAAGTGACAAACACATCGAAAATGACATGGGAATTCGGGTTCTACAGAGTTTCATAGGGACTAGGGTTGAAACTACCATGTCGCTGTAGGGTTTAGGGTGTGTAATTTGAGATTCTGCGCCCTGAAATGGCACATCCTGGAACCCTTTCTAATCCTCGTATACATGTATGCCCCGATGCCTCTCTTTGCAATAAAGTTATTGGAAAATGCCCTCCAACATTGGTAGCGTATTTTACCATGCCCTACACTTTAAAAGCCTTCAAAACTTAAGACCCTAATCCCCCAGCCCTAAAATCATGGTTTAATCCCCCTCACACCTAGCCCTGAGTCTAGGTCTTTGCGCACATCATGAGGTCTAGACATGGCCTGCTTGACACTGGGTTGCTGTTCAGGAACGTAAATTAAGTTGCTATAGTGTAGGTTTTGGGATTGGGTTTCAGGTTTAGGGTTGAGGTTTCAAGGTTTAGGAAAACCCATTCATTACGTACTATATACCCATATTGTAGCTTAGTTTCAGTGCCTCAAAAGCAACCCAGGACAGCGCTGGCGGCAGTGTGTAGCTTCGTTCCAAGAAGCCTGCTTAGTGCAGGGTTCAGGGTTTAGAGGGCTTTGGGAGTTAAGGTTTAGGGATTAGCGGTATTTGAGGATTAGGTGTTGGTTTTTCTGCTTTGCGGATTAAGGCTTTAGATTTTGGATTTAGGGTGTAGGGATTAGGGTATTGGATCTGGTGCCTCAGGATTAAGGATTTTCAGGGGGTTTAGGCTGAATCTATGATTGTTTAGGGTTTGGACAGTTTGTAAATTAGCTTTTTCAAGCGATCAGCTGTGTTCCTTCGAAAAATGTTTGTCGAGATTTCGCCGTCATATCAACTGGACCCTTTGTATTCTCATCCATCCTCAACCGGTGTTGCCTCCTACACGCTTCACACAGTTCAGGACACCCCCAGTTGGGTAGTTAGCAGGTGGGTACCCCCATGTAGAGGGCATAAAATGCTCGTGTAAGGGTAGTGGGTCTGTAAGTTAAGTGGGGGTTTCCTGGAACAGGTGCCGGACCCCAACTAACATGGAACCACACATAATTTCCTTTCAAGGACAGAGATCTCCACGGTGCCCTGTTTGGGATTCCATGTTAGTTTCGGAGTTTGGGTGAGGGTAATTTCTTATTCCTCGAAGCTCCCATCGCTTGAAACACTCATACCTGCCCCTTTACAGTCGGGTGTTTTCCCATCCTACAGATGTTCCTCGTCATGCTCGCACATCCCCCCATCAGCAGTCTGCGACGACAGTTTTCAGGTAGCTGTCGAGAACACCCAGATTGCAGTAAAAGTTTAAAAGCTGCAGAAACACCTGGACCCTAAATTTTAATCCTTAGATACTAAATCCCGAATCCTAATCCCCCAGGGTCCATAAGCCGCGATTGTCTTTGAAGCGGTGGGCATAGCTGTGGGATGCATGGGATGCCATTCAGGGATGATATCGGTTACAGGGGTTCGTAGGGAACGTATAGAAAGTACAGGGGAGTATGCAAGGGTACATGTATGAAAAGTACATGCATCCACAGAGGCAAGTGTTGAAATTCTTCGAAACAAGCAGGAAAAATCAACAGTTGAGGGTGTGTTCAGGAAACCTTAAACTGGAAACGCAGAACCCTAAACCCTAAATCCTCAAAGCCAAACGTGGGACACACTTAGAGGTCTATGCGTGCTCAAAACTGTATATACGCATATTTCCGGGTTTCCCAAAGTAGAAAAAAAAGGGAATCCAGGGGGTTATATAATAGGAGTATACAGGGAACCCTAAACCCAATATAGGATGGTGCAAGATTTTTCCCATTCACAGTTGGACTTGGGTTCTGGGTTTGGTAGGATTCCGGTTTAGGGTTTAGGGTTTAGGGAGCCCTTAGGCTCAGGCCTACCCGGAGGCAGGGCCGTTAGGGAACTTCGGCGCACCCCGCTAGCTGAGCCATGGAAAGTGCAACTGAATGGGGTCCTTCAGATCTGGAGTGGGCTCGTCTTCAGACTCTGGCGGGCGAGATTGTGCCTGATATGGTGGGTAAAGGAAGATTCAACTTTGTCATTGAGCCTTTTGGAGAGCCCATCATTCGTGACCATGACGTTCTTCTGCGTGCTACAGTAGTAGATAAGCATGGGGGTCTGCCTTTGACAGTTCAATGGTCCTCTGGTCGCAGTAACAAGGCCTTGGTCAAGATCCGACATGCAGAGTGGACTCTGTGGAATATGGTTCAGGGCCCCCTTAAGGTGCTGAATGTAGGGGTTCAGTGGATTGGGGCCTGGGTCTTAGATGCAACTGACCATGAAAGTGTCGTGGTGGCCACCACGAAAATTGCGGAGGGCGAGGCCATTGCTGTCGCTGAATTTTTTGCAGGTGCATTCTTGGGCTGGAGTCAGGCTTCGTACCTTTTGCATAGGCTTCGGGTGCCAATGAGTGTTACATGGGGTGTAGAGCGGGCTGCGGAGTGCATACCCATGCAACAGTGTCAGAATGAGTGCGTCGTTGCCAAAACGATGTTCAGGATCATTGGTGGCTACGCATGCCGTCCATTCGTCCGGTGCAGGTGGTTGTGATATCAGCACCCTGTCCACCATGGAGCCGAGCAGCAGGGGCACCAGTGTTGAGGCATCCAGATGGCCAGTTGTTGTTGAGGGCAGCAGACATCTGTGGGATAGCTGAAATTCCAGTTGTGGTTTTGGAGCAAGTGGAGAATTTCCCACGCCATAGTGATTACCGGGCTGTTTGCCGAGCATGGTCGCTTTCCGGCTATGAGGTCCGTTGGCAGCAGACTTTGGATGCACAGGACGTCTTGCCAGCTGCACGTAAACGGCATATAATGGTCTTGAGGCATCGCAGTTGTCCCCCCGGGTATGCTTTGCCTGTTGTAGACTGGAGTATGCAAAGAAAGCCTACTTTGCACTCCTCTCAAGTGCTGCTGGAATTGCCGCCTGCGGTTGAGGCTGCTCTGGTGCCCGCACCTCCTGTCTGGAATGTCTACCTTGACCCGTGGTACTTGCCCCACAGTGTAGCCACGGCCAATTCTGCGTGCGCACCGCTCCAGTACAGGGTGCGAGAAAAGCACCAGAGTACGGGTTGTTTCCCTGCACAATACGGCCATCAACATGAGCTCTCACCAGATTTGCTTGAACGCAAAGGCTTGCTTGGCCAGTTTTTGAAGACAGGCTCGCAGATCAGGTTCTTCGCTGGTGCTGAAATCGCCCTCATGCTGGGAGCTGTAAGGCCAATCTTGCTGGAGCAGGACACGCGCACTCAAAACAGAGCCCTGGGCAATGCAATTTCAGTACCGCATGCCGCAATTGGACTGCTCTTTGCCGCTGCCACTTTGCGAGTTGGGCAGTTGCCTAGCCCTGAGGAGGTTATGTCCTGTTTCCAGAAGCACCGGATGCGCAGTGGCAATGTGTTGTTTGTGCCTTCTGGGCCGGATTGGGTTTTATGCCCGCGCTCAGACTTGCCTGCTCTGTTGGACCGCCTGCAGGCGAGACCAGTTGCTCAGCAGGCTGACCTTGGAGGCTTCTTTGTCATGGTGACACTTCAGGGGCCCAATGATTCCTTTACCCTGCAGGTGGCCAGCTCCATTGCAAGTCAGGGTCAGGAGGGTCTGACATTGTGGTTGACGGCCTCTGGGCCCTACGTGCTTGATGGCCATTCACCGCTCTTCTGGCCGCAAGTTGTCCGGGTAGTGGAGGACCTGGCCATCACAGAGGGTCATCAGCTTGCTCTGTGCATGTTGTCTGGACACCGCTTGCCTAAATGGGATCCCCAGCTTCCGTGTTGTGTTGCGGTTGCTGAGTCGCTTGACCAGGAAATGTTCCCCTTAAGTTTTTGGGCAAAGGTTCGTCCGCAACTTAAGGTAGAGGGCCAGACTCAGGTTTGCGTGCAAACCACAGGTGAGGACCAGACCATTGCAGCGTGGCTCGGCATGCCTTTCCATGTTTTGCATGCGGCTGGTTGGCAGACGCAGGTCCGCGGCTACCCGCCGGTTGGCAATGACAATGCCCAGTTTGTGCACAGCCCCCGCCCTGACGTGCTACAATTAAGGGTAGGCGATGTTTGTGTTCTGCGCCGCTTGTGGCTCATCACAGCGCAGCTGGACCAGATCCAGCAGGAGGCAGGCCAGCAGGTGCCCAAGGTGGAAGTTCACTTCCAGGTTGTGACCCAAACAGTGTGGCAGGGATGCCTTCCCCCAACGGTCACTTTGCAACATCTTGAGGACCTCTGGTTTGCAGCTTCAGAGGCTTGTGCCTTGCCGCCATTGGTTCGGGTTTTCAGTGGCCCCTTCCCATGTCCTGTGCATTTGACCATTGCTGACGTGCAGGGTCTCCAAAGGTGCTATCGCCGCAATGGTGTCCTCGTGCTCACTTTCCACCCCTCTGTGCAGGGTGGGGGGGTGACAGTAGAAAATGGCGAGTGGACCAGTGCAAGAGTTGCCTCCTTGTGTCTGGGGCGAGGTTGTCCGTTAGCAGCTCCTCTGCCTTCGTTGAACAACTCCTTGCCAAGGTAGGTGTGGGTAAGGTCATGCAGGTTGTCAGTGCGGGGCCTGAGGCTTCCAGGTGGGAGCAGCTCACGTCGCTAGCCCAGCAGTTTTCCGTGCCATTGCCTGTGCCATCTGATGGTCAAGCCAGGGCGGCAGATCGAGCTCAAAGAGCAGGGCAGCGCAAAAAACAACAGGACAGGTTGCCCAGAGCGCATGAGGTCAGGCTGGAGGCAGGCTTCTTCCCTGGGGCGACTGGGCTGCTCTTGGCTGATCATGATGTGTCCGTTGCTGCAACCGGACGAACTTGCCGTGCTCGTTCTTGGTCATGCCTGCCCTGATGCGCATTCCTGCGACGGTCCGTTGTCGTTCCCTGCTGTCTCCGTTGCATCAAATGCCAGGGTCCTACTTGTGGGCTGTTTGCATAATTTCGGAGGTCGTAAGATCCGTAGGGCACACGCCACGAAGGCAGAGGTTCCGCTCTCAGATGTGACCTGTTGTCAGTTCCTCGTCTTTGCTGATGAGTTGGGGCCCCAAGCATGGAAGGCCTGTACTGAGGCCCCTGTCAGGTTTGTTGCTGAAGCACTGCGCCACCTCGGCCTGCCAAATGCCTTTACCACCCCTTGGGGTCGCAACTTCTCTTCAAAGGGAAGGCCGGCCTTGCCAACCTCTGCAGAGTGCATGTCGTTCCAAGCCCGCGTTGACGGACAGGTTTTGCACGACCTCCTCAAGCAAAGTGGCCAGTCCACATTCTATGTCAATCCCCGCAACTGGGACAAGTCGCCCCATGCTCAGTATGCCGTTGTGTGGACAGGCCCCAACCGGGGGGAAGCCACCGCAGCCGCCATTAAGGTTCCCGAGCAACTAGGGGTAGTTAGGTCACGGTCTGGTTTCGGGTTAAGGGTGCCAGATGCTGCCTTTGCCAAGGTATATGCGACCTTGAAGCCAGGCATTCCGCCTCCCACGCGGGTGCAGGTCACCAAACTTTTCCGCATTGGCCCCATTCCTCAAAAAGCAGGGAGCAAGAGGTTCAGGAATGGGCTGCGCTGTGCTCCTGGCAGATCCGTGTTGTGAAGGCTCTGGGCCCAGGGCATTGGTTGGTCGGTTCAGCGGTGGATCCGCCCAGTGTCTTTCCCGCCTTTAATGGGCAGACATTGCTAAGCCAGCCTGCCAGTGCGAGCGAGCCCGACCCGTGGTTGCGCAATGACCCGTGGAAGCAGTGTCGGACAAGTCGCGGCCTGCCTGCAGCCCCAAACTCAGCTGCCGCGGCCCCTACTGTGCGCGAACTTGCCGGGCCTACTGAGAAGCGCTTCCAAGAGCAGGCCCTGGAGCAGACGCTGCAAAATGTGCAGACCCAGTAGACCGCCTTTCGCGAGGAGGTTAATCAGAAACGCGAAGCAGACTTGCAGCAGATTAACTCCCAAATCGGAGGCCTCGGGACGTCCCTTGACAAAGTCCAGCGTGAGCTTGCACAGCAGCTTCAGACCAGCATCACGAGTCTTGTGGGTGCACAGGCCCAACAGCAGGCCCAGCTTCAGGCAAACATGGATGAGCTGAAGTCTTTGCTGGTTCAGTCCAGTACTTTCCACAAGCGCCCCGAGACAGATGAGGGACCAGGCGACCACATGGCCTCGTGACGGGGCCTGACGGCTGGGTTCTGCATGCCTAAATAGTTGTCTTAGGTATGCTTCCTGGGGTTTTGAGTTTGGGTTTTCTCGCTGGCAGCCTCCAAAGATTTGTATCTCAATTGGGTGGTGCGGACGTCTTATGCCCCGCAGGGATGGTGCACCGAGTTACATCTCTTCGCCTGGCTGGTCACACAATCTTTGACGTTTGGCCTGGAGCCTTTTGTGTTTGCCACGTGCGGCCAATGATCGGTCGTTGCCCTGGTAACTTTTGCAATGATTTGAGCCCCCGTGTGCTCTCTATCCACCGCCAGATTGTGGTGTTCAGCAAACAAAAAATGCACGTAGTTTGCCACGAATTGCACTGTCCTCAGGCAAGCTGCCCATGGTGTGGGTCAATGGGCCCGTACAGTGGGGTCAGGGTAGGTGAGGCCAAGGTACCAGGTCCACGTGCCAGCTTGCCAGGCCAGCGTGATATACGCAGCTTCATGGGCTCGTCTCCCGTGCCTTTGCCGCCCACACCCGCACACAACGTTCCGAAGCCGGAATGTCATCTCTTCAGGTTTGGGGTTGCCAACCCCACGTCCATCTTGCACAAAGATTCCGAATGTGCACAGATTGCGGCCGATCTGCTCTTTCTGTCTGAGACTTTGGCGGTGCAGCGTACGAATATCATGACGTCATCTTTGCGAGCTCGGGGCCTCTCCGTCATCTGGGGGGCACCAGTACAATCACATGATAGTCATCAATCTGAGGGTTCTCTTAGGGGATATGCCTCAGGAGTCGCCATACTTTCTTCAGGTGAAATTCACCGCCCCGTGCCACACATGCCACGCCATGCACTTGACACGACACGTCTGGTTGAAGCCATGGTCCGCTTTGGCCCGATTGAGTTGCGTGCCATTTCCGTTTATGGGTACCCCCGCAATAGGTCCGGCCATCAGGACATGACGCAAGACCTTTTGAAGATTGCCCTCGAAAGGGTTAGCTCTTCTGCCATCGCCGCAATTCTGGGAGGAGACCTCAACATGGATGTCACATCCCTGCCAATCTGGGAACATTACCGTCAACTGGGGTACATTGAGGCCTTTCAACTTGTAAAGAGCCGCCTAGGGTACGACCTCCCGGCCACATGCAGAGGGTCCACGAGGTTTGATACGTTTCTGGTGCCGCCCCTCCTGCAGCCCTCTTTGTGCAAGGCGGAGGTCATGCAAGACGAACAATTCTTTGACGCACACTCCCCGCTTGTCCTCACCTTCTCTCTTCCACACCATTATCCAGCTTCCCTGCAATGGAAACTGCCTAAAGACTGGACGGCTTTCTCGCCTGACAATGCGCTGGTCGAAGCTGCCTACATGGCCGCCAGCCCTGCCTTGCAGGTCCAAGTCCATGCGTGCCAGTCAACCAATGATGTCCAGCAGTGTTTCCGGAACTGGGCCAGTGAGCTTGAGTCAGCTGTTGATTTGGCCATTCGAACTGAGCACCGACACAAGCCGCAACAACAGCCTTTTGCTTGTCTTGCACGGTCCGCAAAAGGCCGATGTGAACCACGCACTCTGCAGTGGCGCCGTGTCCCCCAAGCGGCCCGCACTGCGAGGGATGGTGATTACTCGCCAGCTGATGAGGCTGTTTCAGTGAACACCCGAATGCAAGTCAGGCAGGTCAGGCGCCTCCAAACGTATTTGAGGGGCCGGCTCAAGTATGCAACATCGCCTTCCCCGCAACTGCGAGGCCAATTACAACAAGAATGGGCTGCTATAGTTCGGGCTAGGGGGTATGGCGCGTCCTTCCCACAATGGATTCTACGAACCGCCCACTTCCATGTCTTTTGGCAAGAGGAGCCCCCTCTCGACTGGCTGCGCGATATGCACCAGTTCACGCAACATATGTGTGATGCCGCCGCCCGACAGGCAGCGATGCACCGACGCAAGCTTACAGATTTTCGCTTTCAGTGGGATAGCAAGAATCAAGGTTTACGCCGGGTTTTTGGTTCCATTAAGCCCGATCCCCGCCCGCCTTTTACTGCCTTCCCTGTAGTTGAAAAACGTTGGGTAGAAATTTCAGAAACTGTAGGTGCGAATGAAGCCTGGTGCCTGGTGCAACAGCCACAATTTCTGCGACACTTTGTTCCATGCCATACGCCGTTTGGGTCTGTCCAGATTGTGGGGGACAGAGTTGGTCTGGACGAACGGACCGAAATTCTTGTCAGGACAGATTGTGCACAGGGGTTGCCTGCCACCTTTCACTTGGAGCAACCTACACTCGCTTGCGCGCCTGAAGAGTTGCATCGTGAATTTTAAGAGTACTGGTCTGTTCTTTGGAACCGTGACCGGGGTCCTGCCCGGCAGGATGAGGCTCATTGGGCAGATGCCATACATGACCTACCTCCTTTGCCTGCCCAAGCACCACCTTTCCTCATGGATTGCAGGGATCTTGCTGCCTGGAAACGTACCATACAAAGCATGCGCAACCGTAGTGCCACCGGCGCATGTGGTTTCACAGTCAGCGAGTTGAAGTCACTACCAGACCAAGCCATAACGGACTTGGCCATGATCTTTGAGACTGCCACCAGGCATGGCTTCCCCAAGCACCTTGCGCAGGCACGGGTGGCGGTCCTTGCCAACCGTCAACAGCCTACCTCAATGGCGCACGGGCGACCAATTGTCATTTTCGCGACCCTGTGTCGCTTATGGGCCTCGACCACTGCCAAATCAATTTTGCGCCACTGGTCAAAGTGGATGCCCTGGGAGGTCAGGGGCTGCCTTCCGAACAGGGAGGCACGCGACATATCATTTGCTTTGGAGTGCCTAGTCGAACAGGCGTTGTACAACAAACAGGCGTTGACAGGGTTCAGCATCGACATTGTGAAATGTTTCAATCAAATCCCTAGATTACCTCTTCGTAAGCTTCTTTCGCATTTGGGTATGCCCGGGCATGTTCTTTCCTTGTGGTTTGATTTTCTGGCAAAAACAGAGAGATGCCCCTCCTTTCACGGATGCATGGGCACAGGATTACCCTCTACAACTGGCGTGCCGGAGGGAGATCCCCTCAGCGTGGTGGCTATGGTGGGGTTGTGCTGGTTGGCGGTACACAGGACCCGGCCTGAGACCGGCGTTGTCATGACATACGTGGATAATTTCTCCTGGGTTGCCAATGACCAGACGACAGTGCAACAGGCTTTTCAGCAGGCCACCTCCTTCTGCAAGGCATGGTCATTGCCCATCGACTGGTCAAAAAGCTTTGCGTGGGCCACGACTAAAAGGTTGCAGCAGTGGTGGGATACCACGGCCCAAGACTTGCTCCCGGCAGGGACGGCCCTGACTAGAGTGGACTCCGCCAAGGATCTAGGGGTCTCTTACCGTTTCCGTAAGGGTCTAGGCTTTAAGGATCTAGGGGGTCGCCTTGAAGAAGGGTTCCAACGATTGCGTAAGCTGGCAAAAGAGCCGCGTCCTGTTGACCAGAAGTCTCGACTTGTGCAGGGGGGTGTCTGGCCACAGTGCCTATATGGCCAGGAGGGCCAGTTACTCCCACTCGGACTTTTGGAGCGTTTGCGGTCAGCTGCAGCGCGAGCTGTGTGGGGAAATGAAAAGGCACTCTGCGTGCGCCTGTCAATGGCTACAGGCTATGCCGGGCTCCAGGATCCAGAGGTGTACCTTCTCCATCAGGCGCTCCATAAATTACAACGCCTCTTGCGCACATGGCCTCAGTTGGGCAGAGATGTACTGGGTTTGACCATTCATGAGCGGGGTCGTCCATATGGCCCTGCGACCTCCTTGGCCCGCCTCTTGGCACGCAACGACTGGTCTCTCCAAGCCGATGCCAAACTAAAGGGGCCGTCGGATCGATCTCCAGGCGGATACTCCAAAGAGCATCCGTCAGACGCTCGAACTTGCCTTCTGTGCAAACCTCCCTGACAAGGTTGCCCACCGACAAGGTTTGCACGCTTTGCCTGAGCCAGATTTCCATGCTTTCCGAGGAGTTTGCAAGGAGATAGGGCCCGTAGGTGTAAGGGGTTTGGCAAAGGTTTTCTTCGGGGGTTATCAGTCAAAGGCAGCACAGTCCGTTTGGGATCCGTTTGAAGATGAAAAGTGCCGGTTCTGCGGACAATTGGACACCAAGTGGCACCGACAGTTTGCTTGCCCAGCGCATGCCAGTGTACGCCGCCCTTTTCAATCGGTCTTGGACTGGGTGCAGAGATTTGCGGCCCATTGGCCCTACTGTGCAGTCCCGTCGCTGCATGCAGACATAGGGGTACTTAGGTTGGTTTGGGGTTCTAGGAGGGTGTCCCCTATGCCGCCCCCCCTCTGCCCTAATTTCCCAATACTCCCTAAACCCTAAACAGGTGTAACTTCTACACGGATGGCACATGCGCACACAATACCTGCCCGGTTGCGCGTCACGCTGCTTGGTCGGTTGTGCTTGACTGTGATCCAGAGGGATCGCCCGAGGCCTTGCTTCTAGGCTGGCTTACAAGGCGGCAATCGCCGCAATCTTTTAATGTCATCCACCAAGGCCTCGTGCCAGGCGGCCAGACAATTGACCGCGCCGAGCTATGCGCCTTGTTGCAAGTTTGTCATAATGCAGCCAACATGCCGGATGTTCCCTGCACAGCATGGACAGACAGCCAGTATGCTCTGGATGCAGTCGAAAAATGGCAGGAACAGAATTTTGCAAATGGTGAGGCTCTGCCAACCAACTTTGACCTGTTTGAGGCCATGCAGGTCCCTTTCAAGCCCATGAACCTCACTCTCCGGAAGATCAGGGCACACACTGATGCAACAGCTGCCCCCTTGCAGGATGTTCGGCATGTTTTGGGCAATGCGGCAGCTGACTCTGCGGCGGACATGGCGCGCAAGCAAGACTTCCCCTTCGTTCTTGATTTGGTCGACGAGGTTTATGACTATCACTGCACCCAGAAAGAAAACTTCTTGGTTTTCTGCCGCTATCAGATGGAGCTCACCCGACACGTCGCGACGGCGGCGGATGCGCGTCTTCGAGAAACCGCACTGGACGCGACGACCGATGGTGCCAACGATGGCGACACGACACAACAGCTGATGCAGCGATGGTTGGCCAGGTCTATTGGGGGTCCTGAAAGGGTCCCCCCAATGGAGCTGCCCGCCACCTGGCCCCGGATGACACGATGGCCACAATGGTTCTTGACTAGTCTCTGGCTGTGGAGATGCAGCCTGGTCTGGCCCGAGGCGCGGATTGGCCGTCTCCTGAAAGGAGAAGGGATTACGTTTCTCGAGCTGCTCTTGAACTACGTTGTTGTTGTCAACAGACTTCCTCCAGTTGCTTCGTGTACTGACGGTTCCCTTATAGACCCCCTCTCGGCTGATGGAATTCTGCGTCCGCTCACCTTGAGAGAGCTTGTTGCAAATTTTGCATCCGCGACGGATTTCTTGACCCGAGCTTGTGAACAACCATTCTGGAGTGTCCCCAGGCACCACCGAATATTTTCCTTGACCTTGCTGGGCGAGCGCTCTCCTCGCAAGGGCTTGAGTTATCGACCGGGCATGATGGCGGAAGAGGCCACAGCCCAGATACTGGTGGACGTCATTCAGAATGATCATGCAGCGGAGCTTGTGCGAGAGTTTGCTCTTCGTAGTCTGTAGCAATCATTTCCGACCCCATGTGCCGCCGAAGAGTGGTGTGCCATGGCTATGTTTGCGCTGACTTGGATCGGGAGACCCGGCGTCGCTTCAGCAGGCCCGGGTGCTCCCTCATGGCCCGTGAAAGGTTTAGGGTTTAGGGCTAGACCCCCTAAACCCTAAACCCTTAATGGTCAGTACTTCGGATTAGATGCCTCCAAAAACTCGTAATTTGATTCGCATTGTTTTGGAGAAAATTCCCACTCGTCGGGTTTAGGGTTTAAGGTTCTGTGCGGTCACTGAAAAAGTTTGGTTTGAAGCTTCAAAGCGGTGACATAGAGCATATTTATGTTAGCCCAGGGCCTCCCGCGAGCTTAAGATGGGGTACACACACAGACACATGCACACGCTGCAACATGTTCATTGAAGGGGCGTATCTTCAAACCCTAGAAACAGTGAAATCTTGCGATCCTCCACCACCCCAAGGGGGTATCGTCCAAGTTTCCTCATGAGCCTTAGTCAAGAGTGTCTGAGGTTCAGGGCCTAGCCTTCACAACAAGGGTGCAAAAGGTCGGAATCCAAACTTATGTTGAATGCATTAGTAGTTCAGTTGGCTATCCTGGATCTCTCCTAAAAGCTGAAAATCCAGGGCTTTGAATGCTGAAATCAATACGCTTGTAGGAACCCGTGTTTTTTTTTGGCTGTTTGGTCTTTTTTGTTGTTGGGTCGCTTAGAGACGAGCCAAGCAGACCGGTAAGTGAGTGAACTCCCGTCCCCCGCCCAAACAGCAAAAAAAACACGCCCCCCGCCCAAACAGCAAAAAGAATAAACACGCACCCCGCCCAAACAGCAAAAAAACAAACACGTCCCTGCCCAAACAGCCCAAAAAAAACACGCCCCCCGCCCAAACAGCAAAAAAATAAACACGCCCCGCGCCCAAACAGCCAAAAATAAACACGCCCACCCGCCCAAACAGCAAAAACAAAAATACGCCCACCCGCCCAAACAGCAAAACAAAAAACGCTCAGGAAGGGGCGGGGGCGTGTCTATTTTTTTGCTGTTTGGCGGGGGTGTGTTTTAGTTTTTGCTGTTTGGGCGGGGCCCGCGCCCCCGCCAAACAGCAAAAATTGAAACACGCCTCCGCCCAAACAGCAAAAAAACAACAACTGAAAAGCCCAAACAACAAAAAAGACCAGACAACAAAAAATAAACACTCTTACCTACGCTTGTATTAAGTGAAGGGCTACGCCAGACAGATAGCTCAGGAGTGATCATGGATTTCCGCGTTGACGTTGTGTGGAGACGCGCGTGACGCCCCGAATTGCCTTGAAGCAGCAGAAGCCTGGGAAGCATACATCATGGTCCGACGATGGGAAACAAGCTTCTGTGATGTGCTTGGCAGAAGTTAGGGTTTGCTGAGTTGTTGTGAAGTATGCAGGGGTCTCTATTGAGGCCCCATTTCACAGAAACCTGCAAGTGCTTTGATCTTTCTCGTATTTCTTGCAGCTTTTGAACAATTTTGCCATGGACCATGACAATGGGCCAGGGTTTAGGGTGGAGGATTTGCGATTCTGCCAAGAAAGAAACCTAGGTGCTTTTGGTTTTGACTCTCTGTTTTGGATATTGCTTATGGCTTCCTCTAGGCTTCAGCTTGTGTCTCTTTTTGTGGATTGGTTTTCCTTTTGCATCGCAAGAACTGCATTTGCCTTAGTAGGAGATGTTGGCATCTTTCGCAATGATCACTCTGATATCACACCATGAGGCGACACGTAGCTGGGTTCCGTAGGAGGAATCAAGAAGGATACGCACATGTTTAAACCCTTCAGAATGGGAATTTCTCACGCCGGATCATAAGAACTGTTGAGAAGGAATCCTGCTGTTGATAGAGGAAATCTTGCACCACCTTATTGTATACTCCTATACCTTGGGAATTACAGTATTCTGGGTGGGGGTTCCAAGCGATGCAAGATTTCGTCCATCCATCATATCTTCAATGATATTCTAGTTTCAATTTTTTTTGGATTATCCATATACAACCCCCTAAACCCTAAGCCCTAAACCCTAACCCTGTGGTAAGAACCCCGTGCTGTTCAGGCAGGCACCAAAAGTCCATGGGGTTGTAGAAAAAAAAATATATATAATACCCTCTTCCCTTATTTCCTATGATTCTGGAGAGCCAGCAAGCTTTACAGGAATGATGCTTGATGCTGATCATTGTAGGATCCCTGGGGTCCTTCTTCTGGGTTCAGGGTTTAGGGTTGCTGTTACAGAACTTTGAATAAGTTACCACGGTGGGTATATGTATAAATATATATACACTGAGTATACTGAAAAATTAGGGTTTCCCAACTTTGAAATTCAAATTAAGTTCCTTAACAGCAAGCCAGTCTGGGGGTTGAGGGTTTGGGGTTTAGGCTTTCGGGGGAGGCATTGGTTTAGGTTTTGGGTGGTTTTAGCTGAATTTCAGATCCAAAAAGCAAGGTGCAACACGTTTTTTTGGATCCCACACTCCAATTTGGGGGACAATCTGAAGTCTAAAGCATAAAGCCCAAACCCAAGCTTTGAAAGGCTCTACTCCATGCTGAGCCCACCCCTGGTTGGTATTCAAAGGGCTTATATGGGGATCATTCAGGCTCTATATGGGGATTGCATACGGAAAGTGTCCTTAATAGTGGAACCAAATGGAAACAAACAATGGAATGTGACATGATAAGTGCTGGTCATATATGGACATCTGATTTTTTCTAGAGTTGGCACTGGACCGAATTGCCAACATGCATGTAGCGAGAAGATCTTGCACGGATTTGAGGGCCTTGCAAAACAAAAAGCATGAACTGCAAGCTACGCAATTCAACTGAAACTCGCTTTGCACGTTGAGAAGCTGCACAGGAACAACTGGACCATGCAAGGCAATTACAAAACATTGTTGATACTAAAAGCCATGCAATCCCTTAGTATACTTGAATACCTTTCCCAAGGTATCAGGTGCTTGGGGTGGTGCAGGATGTTTGGTACCCATCGAAGGATTTCTATATAGCAGCAAGTGAAGCAACCCGTAAGGCAGGTGAAGCGACAAAAGACAACATGCAAACGCTAATTGAGCTATAGTCTAAATTCCTCAAGGGGTTATATAGGGGAGCATTATAGGGGTTATTAAGAGGGATACTAGGAGTTTAGACTACAGCTCAATTGCTGACTTAGCTTTCAAGGTGTAGCGTTTAGGGTTGTACAGTGTTTGGGATCACTGGCCTCAACAATGGAGAATCAAAAAGAGCAGAACATGGAAATATAGGTTTACTGGGTTGATACGAAAGCTTCGTCACGATGTGTTTTCGCCCCAAACCCTAAACCCTAGAACTCAGGATCCTAAACCCTAAACCCTAGAACTCAGGATCCTAAACCCTAAACCCTAGAACTCAGGATCCTAAACCCTAAAACCTAGAGCTCCGGATCCTAAACCCTAAACCCTAGAACTCAGGATCCTAAACCCTAACACCTAGAGCTCCGGATCATAAACCCTAAACCCTAGAGCTCAGAATCCTAAACCCTAAAACCGAGAGCTCCGGATCCTAAACCCTAAACCCTAGAGCTCAGGATCCTAAACCCTAAAACCTAGAGCTCAGGATCCTAAACCCTAAACCCCAGAACTCAGGATGGTGATCGATACCACTGGACAGGAATTTTTCCCTTGCTATGCCTACCAGCAAGGCTGTTCTTTAGGAGCACGGCGAACAGAAGCGACGCTCATTGCCGATCGGATGTTTGGTGGGGGAGCCACGAAGCTCAGCAAATGAAGCCTCCGTGCTTTTCTTGAAGGGCGCGACATCACAATGTTGTTGTGGGACGTGTCTGGTGCTTGCATGGTTAGGAAATGCTTTTAGACTTGTGTTTCTTGAGCCGCAAGTTAATGGACTTCCCCAAGCCCGGAGCCTTACAAAGGTCCCCAAACCCTAAACCCTAAATTTAAACCCTAAACCCTAAACCCCAAACCCTGAGATGGAAGAAGACGAAGCCTGGGTAGGCTAAGATGCAAATGGCTGAGTAGCCCCATGACCAAACGCAGATGTTTACGTGTAGCTGGAAAGAATCCAATGTTCAAGCCTGCAAAGAGGGGCCAGGGGCTTGAGCATAACATTGGTTTCTTCAATTCTTCAACCCCTCAGACGGCGAACATCATTTTGGCATACAGCCAAGTGACGCTTTCTTCCCGCGATTCTGCAATGCATGTCTTGGACCTAGAGCCACAGGGTGTCGGAAGGACACCCGATTGTGGACGTGGTATGTGAAGCTATCTGGGTTGGTAACTACCAATGCCTTAGGACACCAGAATTGATCAGGGAGTAGTCCCTATAGAATCCACCAAAATTTAGCAGTTTCCATTTTCTTCTCCATTCCTCTATTTCCTAGCCTAAGACCCTAAACCCTAAACCCGAAGCAGAGGTAAGTTCTTGGAGGAAGCCAGAAGGTTCAGGTTGGATGCTGAGCATCAACTCAGGACGGTGCACGGCATCGCGGGCTAATGTAGACCCCTGATTAATCAACCCCCTCCTTTTCAGGGCCTTCATATTCGGATCCCCATTATAACTACAATCCCCATTAAGGGGAGGGGCGTGATGTATCAGGGGTCCGGGTTATCCTCCAGAATGAAATTCGTGACGACACAAGCCAGGAGTTTGATGAACACTTTGGTGCCCCTCAGAGCACCTCACTTTTAGATACAAAGGGTACTGTTTGTCCCCCAAGGTATGGAATCTTGTGTAGGAAGCCTGAGGAACCAACTTCCACGTAGCTCCCTAAACCCTAAACCCCAAAGCCAAAACCCGCAAACCCTAAGCCTTAAATCCAATGCTGGAGTAGTCCTAACTCGAGACAACAGCTGGCTCCAGCTGGAGTTTTTTGTCTTGCGTCTTTTCTGCGTATTCCTCAGGGAGAGGAGGCTTAACAAAGACTGCAAACATGCCCCATTTGAGCACAACCTTTTTATTGCCAGGTTGCTTAGCATGGAATAGGGGAATGGATGCGATAGCAAGCACCATACAATACCCAATCGTTATCTCTCTCATCCACTCTCCGACCATGGCGTTTGGTTGTGCTTCCGCGGACGCTAACAGTGTTATGGTGCAAGACGCGGCCATCGCGTGTTTGCAGCGCCTGCTCAAAGACGACGTCAGAGAGGGCGTGGCTGACTGGGGATTGTTGGAGCCTGGATGCCAGGAAAGTGCTGGCGAGTGCAGCTGGCCGGAGCTGGGTCGGGATTCCGGTGCAAGCCCTGCAGCTTTGGCGTGTCACGATTTTGCTGCCATGACGTGTGCCCATCTCAAGACCATCAGCCACGGACAAGGGAGGTTCGGGGATCCCAAAACCCTCATCCCGAGGCCATAAAGCTGAACTCTAATTAGCCATGCCCCAATATAGACCCCAAGGTATTATAATCCTTATGAAAGGGATTCCCTAAAAGGGCGTTTCCAAAACAACATGGACTCAGTTTTTGAAGGTCTTTCTTCTGGAGCTCCTCAGAGTTGGGGGGGTATAAACCCTAGCTTCAGACATCGCTGTAGATACTGCACTCCTTATGCATGGCGCAGAGCGGTGCAGGCACTGTCCGCGTAAGGAGTGTCTTTCACATTCCTAAATGTTAAAGCCTCCACCCTAAACTTGTAGCTAGTACTGCCCACATACCTGTCGTATTTGCTTGCTGGTTGGTGTGTGACAAAGCTCAAAGGCTGAGTCTGCCCGGTAATGTAGGGCCCATGATTAATAAACCCCTTCTGTGTAAGGGCCTTAATATTAGGATCTCTATTATAATCCCTACTAAGGGGAGGGGGTTTATTAATCATGGGTCTCCATTAGCTTGAGGGACACCGGCCCTGCTCTTTGAAGGGACCCAGCAGCTGCCTGTGCTCCTCTGCACGCTTGCCAGCGTTGTGTCGTGTGGTCCAGCCTAAGGGCTCCAAGTTGCGCCGGACTTGTGCCTCTTCACACCAGCTGCATCAGGAAGCACAATTGTTGCAACACCCAACCATCTGAGAGCGGCCTGAAGAAGTGAGATTTGTACATGGAGTTTGATTGTCACGTCCCCTAAAATCTCAATCCCTCGCTTGAGAACGACCCCAAGTACTTGACTGCTGTGCCCCGACCGTAGAAAAATACCGATGCGCCCCGTAAGAAAATCTCCCTGAACCCTAAACCCTGAACCCGACATCCCACCACTTTCAAACAGAGGGCGCTCCAGCACGCTCAAAGCTTTTCAGCTGCAGTCGGCTAGAGCGCCTCACTGGCAATTTGCCAGTCACCAAAAACATCAGTCCCCAATATACTTTTCGGATGAATCCCGCATCAGATGGAATCCAAACAGGGACGCCCGATTTTCAGACAAAGCCTTCGCAACAGCACAGGGGCTACGGTGCCGTTTTGTGTGGGGAATTTGGGACAAGCCGTACAGGCTGTGCTAAATCCTTGTGGACCAAAATCCTAAACCCTGCCCCAGCATCCCTAAATCTTCAAAATCGTTGGAATTATCGCGCAATCCTTAGCTGCTAGGTCCTTCTGTTCCCTTTTGTTGAGACATCCTGAAATCCCTTCCCTGCAGACTTTAGCCGCCCTGAACATGCTAAGATCATTGCTGGCAGATGGCCAGATGGCAGAGCCAACCACTACATGAACTATAGTCTAAGCGCCAGAGGGGGGGTATATAAAGGATTATATAGGGGAGTATTATAGGGGTTACCGAGGGGGATGCTAGGAATTTTGGCTATAGCTCACATGTTACTTGGGATATTAGGGCCCCTTGAAATCGGGGATTACAGAGGGGTATGTTGGGGTACGTAGGGTCTAGAGATGTGGTGTGAGGAATTGGTTTGCAGGTATTGAAACTTGGAAGCGACATAGGTGGTTGTCAAAATTATACTCCCTTTTTTGGGTACCCTAAATATTAGGTGCCGTATTATAATAGGGATCCAAAAAGGGACCATAATTTTGACAACCACCCACATGAGATCCGTTCCTTGGTTGCTCAGTGAGAAGAAAGGCTCACGGTCCAAGCGGACACTTGCGTATGGCTCGCAAGCAATACGCTTGCTGAGGATACTCTCTGCATATCCTGTACATATTGGATGCTCTCAAAGGAAAGAAGCAGTACAGTAAATAAGGCAGTGCCATCCTGCAAAACATGAGCCGGAGGGAAAACAATCCTGTTATTGTAGCAAACACACACGAAGCACTGGCTTGCTTCGGCGGTGCTGGTTGCTTCTGGATGGTTCTGGGAGCTGAGACCCAGCATGTGTCTGGGGTCTATTCCAACGTCGGACAATCCCTTGCAGGTCTGGTGAAGGGGGCACGGGAGATCCAGTTGGGCGGTCATCAACGAGGCTTCTGAGCCGGCAGCAGGGGCAGACGCTTCACATGTTGTGAAAGTGAGCATAGCCATAACCCCTAAACCCAAAATCACACAGCATGCAGCTTCTTGTCGCTTAAGATTCTGAAGGCCTCCACGAGCATGCCGAATGGAAATAGGATCGCGTGTTGCTCGACGTCTACAGTTGCAGGTCAGTAGTAGTTTAATTTGCGGATCCTATAAGTCCCAAGATACAGTAAGATTGTATCCTGCGTTTGGTTTTCGTCTTTTATAGCAGGAATATAATCCTACTTGGTTCAAGCACCAATAAATGCTGGTCAAGTGCTGTGCGGCCTCAAGGCAAGCTGCATTGCAGCTGCATGAGCTGCATAACAAGAGAAGTTTTGCAAGACCAAACCTCCCAAATCGGGACCTTGTTGCGGTCATATGGTGGGTGCTGAAGGGTGGGGTTGGATGCTCAAAGGGTTCCAGGTACCTGAACTCTGCTCTTCTTAGGCTGCCATTGCTCTAGGTCTTGGTCGTTTGTGAGGATATGGAGCTCAAGTCAGGAGTCCAGAGTGCCACAGCACATCGGATCCATGACTTGTGCTTGTTGCGCGCGCTGTAGCTGCGAAGTTGCATACCGGCCACTTCACAGGCGTTCGTGGTTCCCGACCCACATCTTATGATTGAGCAGTCCATTTGGTGCCCGCTTCTGCAGACAGTCTTGATCCCTAAGCCAAAGAAACCTAAACATCCCTAAACCCTTTGAATATGCCAGGTGCAACCCTGGCGGAGTACAGTTGCTTGCGTTGGCACAACCCTTTAAAGAATCCGCTATACCATCTTCGACACGAGATGCCACAGGTCAACATGCGAGCAGAGTTGTGAAGGCTTCGCAGGCCTGTTCGAAGACCTCCTAGAACTCTCACCAAAATTTTCCAGGTTCCCGCCTCTAGTTCTGACTTGCTTCGTGTGCTGTCTCCAGCAGCCCTTAGCCAGCTGCAGTCCATAAATACTACCTACCTCGTGCAACAGAGTTTATGAGACTGACCTACATTGGGCCATTTGGATCTATAGAGCCATGCACAGTTCGTGACTTGAGGTCTCCTTTGACCGATCCAGGTACAGTTCTCGAGTCTCAATGCCTCAGCTGCCAGGCCAGCGCTGGCTCCCTCTACAATTTGTGTGAGCAACGTGTCATGGCTGGGGCTTTGGCCACAAGGGCGTGATCTTCCGCCTTCACGTGTAGACGTCCTAAGCCTTCTTCTTCGGCCTTGTGTGGTCCTCAGCTGCAGAATTGGCGATCCTGTTTAGCTGTCGTTTTTTTCCCATGCGGGGCGCCCGTTTACTCCTTGTGACGCGTGGTTGCAAGCCCGATGGCACGAGCTGCAGCACTTGCACTTTGCTTTGCAAATATTGCTCAAGTGGTAGTTTCCATAAATAGGGGGAGCCCAATATGGACCACGAAATGCTATGATCCTTATTGTTGGGACCATCCAACAAGGGACCCAGCATGCTTGCAAGCAGTGTGCACTCCTGAAATGCGCACAGTGCAGAATCCCGACCTGAGCTTTCAAGTCTGTGATCTGCTCGGTGACCTTGGAAGAGCGGTTTGCGGTGCCACAATAGCTATACATAGTAAATAATAGGGTTTCCCAATATAGTAGCTTAAAGTAAGTTCCTGAACAGCAACCCAGAGTCTCGCTATGTGGGCTTCATGTTGGAGTACAGCAGAGGGATCATCCTAAACCCTAAACCCTAAACGGGGGCAGGTGATTAAGGATCTTTCTTGCAGGAGGCTTTTGGGTGCTGGAAGCAAGCCTAAACCGCTCAGTTGCCCACATTGCAGTGGCCAAGCGCTCACATTGTAGGGTTTACCTGGAAGCCTTTTTCCTCCAAACTACGAGCTATTTTCTTTCGGGTTTCAGGTTTCGGGCTTCAGGCTTAGGGTGTAGGAAAAGGAAGAAATCTAGAGGCTGTAATCGTAATCTAAAGTGAAGCATGATGTGCGCCTCCGTCCCAAGAGTCCATCGCTTCGTGCTGGCGGCTTGTCTCCGTGTCTGAAGCCCGAGCCCTGAAGTAGGGAATGAAGAAGTTGAAAAGAACATGGAAACTACTACTCATGGGGTTTAGGGTTCGGGGTGTAGGATTTGCCGCCTCTTGCTTCTGTAATTCTGTGGCTTTCTGCGCCGCTACCCAGTGCTGGAATCCACGAATTGACGTCGCAAGGGCATTGGAGGACACCATAGTCGTGCAAGGCCCAAATGCTGCGTACGGTTTGCACGGGAGTTGGGGACAACGAGCCTTGAGTACATGTAGGGGTTCTGTTGATGGAAGAATTCCTGCACCACCTTAACTATCCCAAAGCCAAGGAATTGCCATGGCTGTGGGATTGTTGCTGGTGATCTCCTTCATCCACAGTATCCAGGGTTTGTGTAGGGTTGTGGAAAGAAGGTATATAGGTTTTAGAGTTCAGGGCCTGCAGCCCGAAACAGGACTTGAGCAGCATGAATAGCATAGTAATGTTGGAGTTTGGAAAAAGGTGGGGTCGCCTTGTGTGCCTCCATTATGGCACATTGCCCATTAGTAGTTTTAAGCCGTAAACAGCCCTGTACCCTAAACCCTAAACTTCGAACCCTGAAAGGAACCGCCCAAAGGTGGAGGGTTTAGGGCTTGCAGGCCGGTTCTTTGCAGCGTGTTGAGCTAAAAGGACGGCGGATGCCTCAAGTGCCTATGAGGCCCAAAAACGTTGAATGTTTGAGCCAGGTAGGCAGTGTTGATGAGCCAAGGATAGTTCTGTGAGTATTGCATTGGGAGCTAAAGAGCCCAGGGACATTAAAAGTCAAAACCACAGAGCAGCTAGTGTTACTTCATCCAGAGCATGCTTGCTAGCAGTGCACATCTCCCACGACACTGGCTTTCAAGTTCCTTCGGGCCCTAAGACCTGAAACCCCACACCCCCCACACCCTACACCCTATATGAACCCTACCTGCTGAAGGGCCACACCTTGGGGCAGATCGTCCCATGTCGCGCCTCTAGCGCCTGCTGAGCCCGGTGCGACCTCTGCTTTACAAGCTTTGCGCCCATGCTAAGCATGCCTATCTTGCAGGAATTTCCTGGAAACAGCTAAATTCGATGCCCATCAATCATCAACTTTAAGCCCTCAGCTTTTGCATGGCAATGCTGTCAGCTGAAGCCGATCGATTGGGCATGTGTAACAATGTGCTGATTCTGGTAGTTTGCTGACGGGCCTTGCTGACTGCTAGATGGCTGCTGATCCGTGGGGTTATCATTGGGTAAACTCTCCAAATGAGAAACCCCCTTTTAGGGTTTGAAGAGGACTGGCTAAATCAGAAGCCTCGGACGTTGGAGGCAGCTCTATCTGCAGACTGCCCAACTCAATGAAAAGCTTGCCTCAAATGGGACAGACATACTGTTGATACTAAACATCCTGCATGAACCTAAGAAATACACGCCTTGGCAATTCTTGGAAGGTATTCCAGCACAGTCATTCCGCAAACTGTTCTGGAATGCATACCTTCCTGGGGTAGCATGTGTCAGGGATGCTTGCCAGTTTTTGAGCCACTTGTCTCTGCTACTACGGCGCTTGCTGTCCCATGCTCAGGTCTGTGCAGCTGCTGCTAACACTGCTTGAGTAGTATTGTATTTGGGGATACTATGGTACCCAATATAGAATAAGATTATATCCTCCTTTTGGGGTATAGTATTTTATGTAAGGAACATTATCTTACTAGGTTCAACCACCAAAAAAAACGTTACTCGCTTGGAGGGGATCTATTTCGGTGCCGCAGGAATCCCTCAGTATTTACAGTAAATGGTTGAGGGTTGAGAGCATACCATAAATCCGACCTTGAGGGCTAGTTGAGCAACAGTTCATCGCACTTAGCGCATACTAGCCAGCTATTTTGGGTGGCGAAGCTTCTGAGTTACATTCTGAACCGGTGCCCTCGGACGTTCCCTTCAGGACATGAACCATGTCCAAGGTCTTTCGCTTGCAATTTGCTACCTGGTTTAGGGTTTAGTGCTTAGGGTTTAGGGATTACTTGGGAAGTCTAGTTGCTCAGAATAATGGGCTATTTCAACTGGAAGCAGTACGAAGTGTCCATGTTTGCTTGGGGAGGGTAAGCACCAAACCGTAAAGTCAAAAGTCAAAAAGTTATACACCTGCCATATTATAGATGCTGGGGAAAGGTAGTCTCCTCCAGCTACCGCAATCTAAGTCCAGCACAGTTCGAACTCCAAACTTCTAGGGTTTAGGGCTTAGGTTTTACAGCTCAATCCCCTGTGACGTCCCTATGTAACAGACTTTAATACTTTAACTACAACATACTTAAGCCCAATGTAGCTACCCGCCATAATTCCTACATTGATCCCCCTCATATGAGCTATAGTCTAAACTCTTAGTATCCCCCTTAATCAAAGCCAACGGCACTCCCCTATGTAATCCCTTATATAGCCTTGCAGGAGCTAATCCCTAAACCCTAGATAACCCCAAGGAGTGTAGGCTATAGCTCATAGAATCCCCAGACCTTCACAGCCTTCCTACGGCTTTCAAGCCATGACCTGGTCTCACCTAGCCAGTCTTCGTCTTGCAAGCGTCGGGACAACTCTGAGCATCAGCGCTGTCTACAGGGTGCTGTATGAAGCTTGCGTGCCTTCGAAGACGTGCGGCATGGCGCTGGACATTGATAGCCAGCCCTTTTCCACCCCCTAGCATAAATATACCATCTGTTATTTAATGGTACCATATTGGGTGTAGAGCTCCGGGCATCCCCTGCCGTGAGCGTCCGGAACAGCGCTGCCCCCCAAGCACTTGCTCGCTGTCACCTCAGATCCTACTATAACCCCTATATCCGCTTCAAAGGGACCTAGCAGGAAGCCATTGGTGTCCACAAGCAGAGCGAGGGCCCCATTCCAAGTGGCCTTTCTGCGAGCCTGGCCTGCCAACAGACTCTTCGTTGGCTCAGGGCTGCACTGCTTATCTTGCGTGGCATCGCCCATCCAGGTATGTGCATTAGTGGATGCTTTCGTTCTTTCCGCCGATGCTTACCCCGTGCCGCTTCCAAGCGCACAGTGCGCTGCGCATGCTGCAAATCCATTTATCTCAAGCTCGGCACTGTTGTTTGCTGCCAGGTGGCTCCCTAGCCGTCCCAGGCATGCTGGGCACAAAGTGGTCTTTGATGTGAGAATCACACAGGGCTGAGGGGCTGGAGAGAGCCTCTCTCGAGTTGTCCGGCACGATGCGTGCAGCCTTGGCCACGCCACATCCGCAAGACCCTGTCAGTGGCATGCGAGGAGACTGTGCAGCTGCGACGCGGCAGGGCAACCAGAGGAGTGACGGTGAGGTGAAAACCCCGAGGTTTCACAAGGTTCAGGGATGGCTCGCCTTCTTTAAGCCTTCTCCTTCTGTGCCATCCCGCAGTGGGTTTGTCCGAACGGTTCACTGCCAGCACCGTCTTCTGCGGCTTTGGCAGCGGAATGTGGCAAAGGGTAAAACTCAAGCCAAGCCTTTACGCTGCAGGCGCTTTACAGGTACCTTCAAGCCGCTGCACATACAGAAGCTGTGATGTCGAGGCTTAGCTGTCTTTGCCATGAGCTCAGCAAGATGACCTTGGCCAAGTGCGCGGGAGCTCTGTCATTTCTGGGTTGCTGTTAAGTAACTTAAATGTCACAATAATGGGGATATATATAATAATTAATAGGGTTTCTCCAATGTAGGAACTTAAGTTAAGTTCCTTAACAGCAACTCAGTTGAGTTTGAAGTCAGACTTGGGCCTTCTGTTCTTCTCAACAAGAGCTACTCCCTGGCCACAGCCATCCGTGGTTCCAGATAGCTGATCGCACTGCTTCCTGGATGTCGGCCTGGCGAAAGGTTGTAAATGCAACCTGAAGCACAGGGCCCCGAGATCCTGTTTATTTGCAGGGTCAGCGAGATTTAGTAAGTATATGTATTCTATGAGCCATACAGTATTCCCAGTGATGCCCACCACGAACCAACCCACTAAACCTCAATGACCCTGCAAGCAAAAACATGTTGAAACTCCCTTTTTTTCAAGCTTCTGCGCCGCAAAACGGTCTCTGGAAATAGGCAGGAAGGCTCGCAGGCCGAACCCCAAATTATTTTGCACATTGGGTAAAGGCGCCTTGAACTCTGCGGTGAAGGCTCAAGTGAGACTCGTTCCCTTGAAGCCTTGCTGCACTTGAGGTATAGAAGTTGAAGACTCAGAGTGCTCACACTCTCAGCAAGAGCTCGGCTGGGTCTCGGCTCATTTTTTCCAGAAGCATCAAGCAATCAAATCGCTGTCTTCCTCTAATCCAGCGCCTCCTTGCAAGCCGTCGCCATTGGCGTGGGCTTTTGCGACACCGCAGTGCTGCTTGTTGAGCTGCAGATCCAAATGCCGACAAATCCTTTGCTGTTGCTGTGCCCTCTCTCAGCCTTCATACAGAATGTCTCAGCTCCTGGCACCTTGGGTGCTCGCCTTAAACTACATTGGGGCAGGTTGTGCCCATCAGATGCTTCCCAAGCCTATTTCCAAGCTGCGCGGCAGAGTTCACTTGTTACAGCTTACCCCTGCGCTTTGGCGGCGACAACTTAGCTGTTCCGGCCAGTGCTGAGCAGGCCATGGACTACTAGCCTTCGGTGTGCCGAGTCCTGTGTGTCCTGTCGTACATGGCGCGCTTCTCGTGCTTGGTCTGTCAGGGTACAGCCTTGCCACTCCACTTACCGATCTTGGCTCCTGTTGCTGCCATGCTGTGAATTCCAAAGTCGGGTCAGAGCAGGGTAACTTCTGCGTTTTTGTGCAAAATCCATTTAGTCCTTCAAGTAGACACATCATAGTCATAGCCTCTCCAGGCGCAAGATCTTTCATGCGTCCGATGGCACAGCAGGAGAAGGCAAGGTTAGCTGCCGCTTGTGGTCACGTGGAGCTTGTGATGACCTTCGTCTTGTCTTGCAGATTCTTGGAGGGCAGCAGCCTCTTCAAGGGCCAAACATGAGCCGGCCGAGAGCCTCGTGAGGAAGCAACTTCAAGACCTCTCAGAGGACGGACAGCTTTCTGGTCTCTTCCACCTCCAGCTCCTTGAACTCAGCTGATGCCGGCATTTTCAAAAGCAGGAGTCTCATTAATGTACCCGTAACATACACCATAGTACTTATGGGGACCCCCAAGAAGGGACTCCTCATTTTCAGAAACTCCCATGTGTTGCACCTGTTAGCCAAGCTTTTGCCAAGTTTCTAGGATAGATAGCGCAGGCGTGAGGGAGTTGAAGCCTGCCCCCGAAGCTAAGAAAGCTCGTGTTTTAGGGTTCAGGGTGTAGTAATTTAGGGTTCAGGGCTTCCCTGGTGTGGAGGAGGAATGTTTTTGTGGTACATCTTCCGCATTTCTAGTTGAACTGGCCCTGGCATGAGAACTCAGCCCATGAGGCCACCACTCCTTCCAAGATGTACCTTCATCCAACCGTGAACCCTAAACCTTAAAGCCCCAACAGTTCTCGTGGCGAAGGCCGTCGCTTTCCACCATGCTGCGCTGTCTTCTTACTGGTGCTTAAGGGGGAATGTTGGAGGCGATCTCTATAAAGGTTCCCACATATTTCCATATAGAAAGTGCTTGTTTTCCGGGTCTTGCTGCAGCAAATGCTACCATGATGCACAGGCCCATACAGACACATTGTAGTTTTCGGATGTTTGGGATTGAGGCTTAAGCTTCCAGGTGTTAGTTCTTATTGTGCCGGTTTGGGGGTAGACTTCAAGCACGGGATTTGGCCCCAAGCAGGCGTCCATTTCTTTGGAACTTCCATGATGCTTTCACAACGTGCCGGCAATAAACAGGTCCGATCCTTGGTCGACTTGTCTCATTGATGGAGTCCCCATCTCACCCTGCAAACGGTACATGCCTAGCCCTCAGCCCTAAACCCAGACTAAACCCTAAATCCTACACCTCAACCTGGTTTCCAGGTATTCTCCTTACATCCATAAACCCACTCAGCAGTGCTGCTCTAAATCATTGCCCTTCAGCGGTGCTGCGCTTGAGGGGCCATTCAGACTATTAGGCTTCTTGAGACGGTGCCCATATTGGGCTCCACGTTTGTTTGGGCTGTGGAGCTTATGACAGCAACACATAAGATCTACAATGTTGTATTTAAAGGGCCTATATTGGGGTCCATGGATGTGTGGGGCTCAGAGTTGGCAGTGGAGAGCAAAAGCATGCCTGGCTCGCCCCTCCAATGTGGGATCAGGGTTTCGGGTTTGGGATTTATGGATGAAGGTGATGAGGGTGTAGGGTTTGGGGCTTGGCATTTACGTTTATGGATGCGGGTGTTGCGTTTGGGATTTAGAGTTGCTGATGTAGGGTGGAGAGCTTGCGCCAAACATAGTACAGCACGGGTCTTTATAGTCGGCTTTCTACGCTGCTTCCCTCTATTTTGGGAGTCTTTTTTGGGAGTCTTACTTTAGGTAAGCTGAGACCACATGTGCTGCGATTTGTCGATGGAGGAAATCTTGCACCATCACAGGCACCTAAATTACGGTAGTTTCAAGAAATTACGGTACTTAAAGACTTACGATGATCCAGGATGTCATCCATCCACAATACACAGTCTGCCGGTGTTGTCCTGCCTTAAACCCAATCACTAGCTTTCGGTATGCCACTGACCTAACACCTAGACTCTACACTCTATACCCTAAACCCTAAGCCCTAGACCCTAAACCTTAAGTCCCCACCTCTAACCGTTGCTCCAAAACCCTGAACTCAAGATCTGAAGGCCTAAACCTAAACCCTAAGATCTCAAGACCTATTACCCCCAACCTTAGACCCTTTACCTGAACCCTCAAATTGCTGTTTCTCGAAACAGTGAACCTTCATAGATCATGAAATAGTCGGATCTTCGTGAAAGGGAGCCCAAGTTAGCTTCAACACTGCCATCGGGATAGATCTCGGGCCATCGAGGGCTGAGGGTTTGAGCTTTTGGGTTTGCGGATATTGTGAAGGGCTTGACTTTAGGGTTTGGGGTTCTTTTTGTGATGGGCTTTAGTTTAGGGTTTGGGGTTCTCTGAGTGTGAAGTGTCTAATGTTTGTTTGCAAGACCAGGGTTGCAGAAGCTAGTCGCAGTGCAGTTGCATTTGGTTGATTCCGCAATTTTCGTGAAGGCCAGAGCCATGTGATCCTAGCGCAGGCGTAGCCCCGTTTTGGGGATTGTAAGCAGGCATCAGTGTCAGGGCACAAGGGGGATTTACTAGATATATGATATATGATGATCCCTAGGTGCATGCACATGTAAGGTTTTCAAGGCGGTTGTCGTGAGGCTTCAAAGGCTCTTGCATTGACGCCATGGTCGTAAGCCAGCGGGTGAAACGATTTGCCAGCGATTTCGCCTGGCAGCTGTTGGAAGATGACCCTGAGAAATATGACAGAGACCGGATCAATGTTAGGGATAATGGAAACGAAAATGGAAACCACTATTTGTACTTTTTGGGTTATGGGATTTCTTATGTTTATGTAGGAATGATCCTTTTTTCTTCCTAGGATATTGTGGGCTAAGGAGAGGAGTTGCTTTCTTTGTGGGAAGATTTCTGTGAACAGCAAGGTGGGGTTTTCCGAAAATGGGGCCGGGAGAGAGCCTGGGGATACATGCGTGTGACAAGCACATAGAACCGAATATAATATACAACAATAACCTTAGCCCTAAAAACCCGTGCATGTACAGAGAGAGAGAGAGAGATATATATATATACTATAACCCTTAAGCTCCCAGGTGCAGCTACTGGAGGCTTTTCCAGTGCGCTTCGCCTGCTGCTTTTCTGGCATGTTCTGAGGTCATCAGGTAAACCCCTGGAAAGCTCAGATGGGACCGACCTTCTCAGAAACCCTAGCTTCCTTTCTAATTCACCTTTATGGAGATATTTTTTAAGGGGGTCTGTCCTATAGGGGTTTTAGGAATCTAACCCTACAGGTCCATCCGTCGCAAGCATCATCTCTTCTTTAAGGTGATCCGGCCAACCCGCGACAAGTCATGGAAGGATCTTAGCTTCCAGGCCGCGTCTGGAAAAGTTTGATGGTTTTAGGGTTTAGGGTTTAAGGGTTTAGGGTTTAGGGAAACCCTATGAAAGTCGAATGTTGACAGGGTTGCCAATAGTAGGCCCTCTCTTACGGTAAAGGCCTGAACCCCTGAAGTCCAAGCCTCCCTAAATAAACTACAACTCCACCTGAATGAGATCCCAGAGCCCGAAACCAGGCATATAATCCCTAAAGTACTGATACACCACTAGTGCTCGTGAACCCAAACTCGGTAGCACTGGTACTAGTCCCAGTACCATGCAGGGTCATAGTAATAGCAATAGAATCCTAATGGTAATAGTAATAGTCATAGCAAAAATCATTATTATTAGTTGTAATGGCAGATAGTACTTATCCTAGGCATTAAGCAAGAGTAATACAGGAATAGTCACAATAATGCTATTCAGAACAGTAATGACCATAGTGCACTCGGCTGTACATCGTAACAGTATCTGGCAAGAGTAGCAGTAGTAGCCCTGAATGCTAAGCCCTAAGTCCCTAATCCTGACCCCTAGACCTCAAACCCCTAACCTCTAAACCCCGAAGCCCATAAACCCTGAACCCCTGAACTCTAAACCCCTAAACTCTACACTCTAAACTCTAAACCCTCAACTCTAAACCCTAACCCCATCAAGTCTAAAAAGCCCTAAGCCTCTAAACTCCCAAAACCCCTAAGCTCTAAACCCTAAGCCCTAACCCTGTAAAGTCTAATATAAGCCCATTAGGTACCCTAATATTACCC
>CAJNIZ010047944.1:5696-18789 GCA_905231905.1 Symbiodinium pilosum | reverse complement strand
TTTAGGGTTTAGGGTTTCTCTTTTAGGCAGTTAAGGTAGGTCGAACATGGAGAACCAAATCGAAAAGGAAATGGCATATTATGGTTTTGAGGCTTTTGATCTGGCTTCACTTTGAGGCTAAGGTTTAGATTTGGGAGTTTGGTGTTCAAAGTTTTGAGTTCAGGGTCTGGGGTTGCGGTTTAGAGCTTCCAACAGTTTAGAGCTGAAGGCTTTCGGAATGAAATGTGGAGAGGATTTTGGAAAGACACATGAGCTGTAGTCTAAACNNTAGAGGGGACTATTATAGGGCTTATTAAGGGGGATACTAGGAGTTTAGACTATAGCTCACATGAGCTGCAGCCAATATTTCCTTCTGTAATTAATGCACACGTGTTCTTGCTAGAGACATACTACTCATAGGACCCCTATGTTCAGCCCTAATTAATGGTCCCTTGGAAAACCTCATAATGACAGCAGCTCACATGGCAGATGTCCTGCCTTAGTACATTGAGTCCTTTCAAGAAAGAGCCTAGGTCGTGCAAGACTTCTCTATCAACAGTCTGATTGGGGGTCGTTTTTCTCTGAGGCACGGTCTTTCGGGCTACTGTGAGCTATGGTCTAAACGCTAGTTTACCCCTTAAGAAAAATAGTCACCTACATATTTCCCCTATCTATAATCCCATTTAAGGAGTTTAGACGCTAAACCCTAAACCCTACGTAACCCCGTCTAAGCAGTTTAGTCTATGGCTCACGTAGCTAAGATGCTTTAGTTGGTGTCCCACGAGCAGCCCGTGCGGAAAGCTTAACAACGGTTAGGGCTCAGGGCTTAGAATTTAAGAATGGTCACTGATTTACTCGCATCCGAGTAAGAGCACGGTGAACATTTCTCAACATTATGTTCATACTAAAAAAACGTTCATGGCCTGAGTATACTACAGCAAAACAATTCCCAGAAAATGTCGTACTGAAGATTTGCATCCACCGTAGGCCCCCAAGGCCCCCAAGCATAACAAAGCTTGGGCTGTGGGGCTGAGATCTTGAGAAGAGGAATGCTGGGCTGCAGTCTCCTACAGCGGATGCTTAAGTTTTAAGGTTTTGGGTTTGGGGTTTAGGGTTTAGGGTTTAGGTTTTAAGGTTTTGGGTTTGGGTTTGGGGTCCTGCAGACCCTAGGTACCTTATACCTCGGCATAAGTGGTATTGTAGCATACTAAGGATATGCCAGATTTTTTAGTGTTCACCAGTAGAGGCATAGAACTAACCTAAGATCACTGGAGAAACTGCAAAACCTATTCGGCTATAAAAACCTCAGCGTGAAATCTTGTACTCCAACACTTTCAACTGGTGGTCCTTGCATGCTGGGGTTTAGCGTTTTAGTGTTTACGGTTCAAGGTGCTGCCATGGCAAAATGTGTGCCATGTGGATGTTTCCAAACAGTTGCGCTGCCTTGAACAAGCCCACAAAACTTACCGTTGGTCAGTGAAAACAACCATGGAACTACTATCTAGAAATTTTTCTCAGGCTTAGGATTTCAGGTTAAGAGTTGAAGGTTGGGGTTTTAGGGAATCAAAGAATGGACAAGTTCATGGAAACTATTGAATTCTTTCATTCCTTGTTAACCAGAAGTAAGGAAAAAATGAATCTGTATACTACATTCCTTTAATGCCGTTGTCGGGACACCTCCTGCATATCCAACAACTAGAACCTACCTGACCTACCTATACCTCCACTGGTCGAAAGATACAATGCCTTGCAAGATGGACCACAGTTGTAATAGGAACTCAATAGGAACCCAAAATTTGGGTTCCTTTTGTCTTAGGGAGACTACATATGCGACCTCCCCAAAAATCCTCCAAAGAAATACCTTACATTGTCCCAAGGATTCTGAAGCTCAATTTCGACAACCCCCGCTACCCTCCACCCTAAGCCCAAACTCGGGGTTTAGGGTTCCGGGTTTTTGGGTGACTAACCTTGACGTTCTCATTCCTTACATTTAGAAACTTCCGCATTGGTCTCTGCCCCATCATGCTCAACCGCAGCCCCTTATCATAAATTTTCCCTATGAGACACCATGCATGTTGGGGGTATGACTCATATTAAGGGAGAGGAGAGGAGCGTTGCTGAAGTTGGAGAAGAGATTAACCCAGGGGAAATCCATGTATAAGCCAGGCCGCATCACATCGCAACATCCGTGTCCACCCTGTAGCCGCGCGTGGGCAACATTGCCTGACTGAAACGTGTGTAAAGGTCTGCATATAAATCTACACAAATATGAATACCAACAACAAGATAACCACGAAATGTGACGTGGATCCCATATACTGTGATCCTTTGATATAGCGAGCCCCTACTTGTTGCAAACCCCCAACTACTTTAGGGGCCTCCATACTTACCACTATCATGTGGAGGTCTGTTTGAGGTACCCTATGCTATTTTGGTAATCATTAAGACCCTAAGCCCTAAACCCTAAACCCGAAGCCCCCCTTCAGCACACAGGTTATGCAGCACACAGGTTATACAGGTGCACAACCTTCCGAATCTGCGTGCATATTCAATAGTTGATAGATTGGGTACTGCACGCTCCCAGTAACAGTCTATATTAGGGGTCCTATTAAGGGCTATATATAACCATATGATATTTATTATCCACTTTTACTGAGGGGGGCAGTACCCAATTGATAGATGAGCTTCATAGTTCTTGGATTTCCCAAAATGGGGCCGGGTTCTTAGGCACTCCCAGAAGGATTACAAGAGTATTGGATTTAGGGTTTCGGGGGCACACTCTTCAGGAATATCCGGGTCTTATATCGCTACAGTATACAGGTTAAGGTTCAGAGGATGGATTATAGTCATAGGCTTCACAACTTGCAAGGAATACTCGGAGGTTGCCTTTGTTCCAGCTTACAACTGAAAGTACAAGCCTACAAAAAATGAGATAACCCATAAGAGCTATAGTCTAAACTCCTAGTATCCCCTTAATAACCCGTGTAATAGTCCCTTGTATCATCCCCGATATAATGCCCCTTGAGGAGCTCATACTATAGCTCATTTGAAGGTTATGGGCCCAGCTATAGAGTGAACTTCCACGTACAGTTTGGGCATGCAGGGGAAAATCTATCCCATGGTAAGCTTCGTGCACGGAGTCTATCGATGTCGGGGTTAGGGCTGCTTTGAATTGGCACGGTTTAGGGTTTAGGAACTTGAAGTTACTTGACCGTTGTCCAATACAGACGGCCTTCTTGTGGATTCCTAGTGGACAAGGGTTGGGTGATAAAAGGGGAAAAATAAAGGCACCAAATCCAAACACAATGTTAGCAAACCCCATTTAGACCAAGGCAGTCCTAGTCTCTCTGAGCATCAATGTGTCAATTGCTTTGAGGTGAAGGCCTGTAGAAAAACCGTCTTGCCCCTAGGTAGGTGAAGCGCTATGTAATCTAGAAGGTCTCTGACGTTCCTCTCAAGAACTTGTCGTTTGAAAGCACGCTGCCCTGATATAGACCACGATATGATCTTGACTGTTGGAACTCTCAAAAAATGCCCCCCCCCCTTTTGTTTAAAAAACTGAAGAAAACGCTACCATGCAGAACCTCAAGCGCCCCCTATTACGCCCTCGATTGTTGAAAACCGCTGATGCAAACCCTAAGCCCTAAACATCTGGTAGTTTTCCAAAACAAGGGGACCCCAATGTACTGCTATAACCCTTATTATGGGGACGTCCAAAAGGTAACTATAATTGTGGAAAACCACCATATCCCTAAACCCTTCACCCTCAACCCTCTATGGTAGCTTCCATTTCCTCTTCCACTATCCCCATATAACCCTCAACAGAACCCTAAACCCTAAACCCTAAATCCTAAACCCTAAACCCTAAACCCCAAACCCTAAACCTCTATGACCGGGTGGTTGGGCCATGCTTCCACATGCCCTCCAGGGCTCCACTCACTTTGGAGCCGAATGGTTTAGGGTTTGGGGCTTCGGGTTTAGGGTTTTGGGTTTTGGGGTTTTAGGGTTTTGGGGTTTAGGATTTTGGGGTTTTGGGGTTTAGGGTTTAGGGTTTTGGGTCTTGGGGTTTGGGGATTACGGCTTTGGGTAAGCCACTACCAAGACCACTTTCAAGTGTATTTGTACGTACACTAGACTGTCCTCCTTCAAGGAATCTGGGACGACAACATTTGTACTGGTAAACTCAACCCCCGAAAATAGGGCTGAGGGTTTAGGATTTAGGGACCTTGGTCATGTGATAGCTACAGAGTGCTATTTTGGGGGGCTGGTGTTACCAAAACCTTGTCATCATCTGGCTCCCTAAAGCCTAAACCCTAAACCCTAAATTGTCATCAGCTGGCTCCACTTTTTTGCGGGGGTGGTTGACAGGAGGGTGGCTTGTGAATCATGGACCCAAAGCCCTTCATCTCAGTAGTCATCTGGCTACACCACAATAATTCGGTTTAGGGTTTAGGGTTTAGGGTTTCCACAATAATTCCAGTTATGGGACCACATGACCAAAAACGTGCTGGACCAGTGTTCTATCCGGAACACCTTTGGGTGAGATCAGCTGAAACATATAAGTACACTCCAACCCAAATTCACCCAAAAGCAGCACTTCACCCAAAAGCAGCACAGCGGCGCTTTACCAGCTCTATGGTGCGTGTGTCTGAGTCCACCTCAGACTTCGCTGCTGGTCGTTTTCTGGTTCTTTACCGGGAGAGCATTGCAGGGTATAGGGTTTAGGGCTCAGGCTGAGGCTTAGTATTCCTTATTGAGCTTTGACATCACAAAGCACTATCGATCCTACCCAATGATGACCCGGCTTTGGGTTTAGACTTCAAGGTTTCCTGGGGGGGGTGTAGGCTTGAATCTCAAATTGCCGGACTCAGCGGAAAGGGGGCTTTGAGGACAGGCTCCGGAGCTTGGGACCAAAAATCCTGAGGGTAAAGGGTGGAGTGTTCTCAGTACTTCGTAATGGGATATTTGGGTCACGATTATGGCTTATGGGGATTATAAAGCTACTTACTAAGTCCGCATGACCCTCCAAGTAGGTACCCCCAAGCACAGACAGGGTTTTTGGTTTGGGGTTTGGGGTTTAGGGTTTAGGGTTTAGGGTTTAGGGTTTCAGCCCCAGCACGAATTGAATTTGAGGACATTGTTGCCTGGTGTTCCGGCAGCCTTTTGGTGTAGAAACCCGGGGAAGGGTTTCTCGCGAACAGTATCCCCCTGAATAACCCCAATAACACTCCAGTATATAATCCCCCATATAGCCTGTATAAACCCCCCCTTTGCGGAGCTCGTGTGCCCCTGAATCCTACACACACACACACACCTGGTACAAGAAGCCATGAACCACAGAATCCAAAGCCCCTTTGTCCATCTCATAAGGCCTGTTTAAGGTTTAGGGAATCCTAAACACTAAACCCTAAACCCTACGTAAACCCAGAACACAACCCTAAACTCCCGAAACCATGCATAACCTACACCAGGATCAGCTCCTAGGCTTGGGTGTCTTCAGTGCAGGGCCGGCTTACTTGGAGGGTCATAGGGACTTAGTGAGTAGGGAAATAATCCATGAAAGGCCATTAGACCCAAAAAATCCCTATGAGGACCCTATTAAGGGTAGATTAAGGTATCCTTAAGGTCTTATAGCCCATGGTGGATAGGATACTTGGGGCTATTGGGTTTAGGGGGGTTGCGTGATGGGGGACATAGTAAGTAGGCTACAACTGGGGATGACTGGAGTGATTATTATGGCTTATAAGGGTTATTGACCTACTGACGAAGTCCCCATGACCCTCCAGGCAGGGGTTGAGGTTTTCAGGTAAGCCCGAACCTTTTACTGAAGCCGGCAGTCTTATGAATCCCACCACTCACCAACCACCACGTCTGGGGCGCCAGCAGACCAGAACAACCTCAAGCTGCAAAGGGGCCAAGGGATTGATGGTTTGGAGTTTTAAGGCTTTAGGGTTTTAAGGTTTTGGTGTTTTAGGGTTAGAGCTTCAGTGGTCAGATAGGGTTTAAGGGCTCAAGGGGGGGTAAGCTTCACAGTTGAGGCTTCGGAGCTGGAAGATTGGGCACGACGTTGAGGGTGCGGGGTAATCCTACTTGGAGGGTCAAGGGGACTTAGTAATTATGACTTTATTTACTAAGGCTTACTAAAAAGCCTGCATGGCCTGAGTATCTTAAACCTTGAGAATAATGGCAAGGGTTTAGGGTTTAGGGCTTAGGGTGCTGTAGCATACTCAGGTCATTCACGCTTTTACTTTTTAAATCGACAGTAAGACCCCCTGACCCTGGAAGCAAACCCCAAACCTGAAGTTTGAATGCCAAAGCCGGAGGCAGGCTAGCAGTGGGCTTATTTTGGCTTTGGGGCTTATGCCTCGTGGCTAAAGGTTTAGAGTTTAGGACTTGGGATTTACGATGTAGGGTTCATAAGTTCCCTAATAACCCACTAATAAGAAGGGTACCCTTTTTCCTACTTTTTCAGCTTTGATACGGAGACCACAAAATAATAAGGGCAAAAGGGTAGTACTGGGGTACCTAGGTTCAGGGACCCTAAACCCTAAACCCCTTGAAATTTACAATGTAGGGTTCAGGGTGCGGAGAGTAGGGCTTAGAGTTTACGATTTGCAGTTTGCGCTTTTTGGTCTTCGAGGCCTGGCTTGGGATATTTTAAAAGGTTTAGGGCTTTTTTTGCTGATGCCGAGCGCGCTATCATGCGCGCATTGGCGCCGCTGCCGGTGCATTACTCTGGGATCTGGATATTAGTCTGAAAATTTCAGCGTAGACTTGATTAGGTCCTAGTATGCCCCTGCCAGGGTGATTGGTCCAGGTTTCAGGGTAGTGACGTTGAGTTGTGGTCTCAATCCAATATGGGATTTACCTCCTCTACGCCTACCTGTGCATTGGATGCGGTCTTTAAGGGCTGGACTAAAGACTACATGATGCACTGGTTCACTGTGATCAGCTTTGAAAACATGGTGAAGCAACTTGAGCTGTTGTTTGTTGAGGGTATGAGAGGGAAGTCTGGGATAACCTGCTTGTTCTAGAACTGATTGATTGGTAACTCTTGAATAGTATGAGGCCTTGATGCCCACGATTCGTCTGACGAATCTAATGTAGTAAGCATCAATCCTCTTAAGGTGCTTGTCTTGTAATGTGAGGGCCTCCAATCCATAAATAAGTGTGGGTATGAATACCGTCTGTAAAATTTGCAGTTTTTCCTTATATCTGAAGGAGCTATTCCACACAAGTCTTAACTTCTTATAAGCGGTTTCCGCCAGCGCTTCCCTGTGGCGAAAGGCAGCCTCAAAAGGCTTTTCCCACGAAATCATAGACCCCAGGTATTTGACTTGAGTTGTGGTCGGGACCAAGTTGCCATTCTGGAACTTTATTTTCGGTGCTATTCTTATAGGATCTAGGAGGATTTCTGTTTTAGTTTGGTTAAGATTCATGCCATATAAAGAAGCTTGATGTTCAAGAGCGGTAAGATATTCTTGAAGTTGAGTTGTGGTCCGAGCCATTAGCAGTGTATCATCTGCATACTCCAAGTCGTAAGTAGGCTTTCCTACCGACCATGTATTGGTCGGGATTCCCTGCGAAAGAAGATCCCAATCCAAATCCTCGAAGATAACAGTTAGAACCATAACGAAGAGGTATGGGCTAAGGGGGCAACCCTGCCTAATACCTGATCCCACCTGTCCTTTTGCGAAACTCCCATCTAAACCCGTAGTAAAGAAGATAGGATCAGAGTAAATAGAGGAGACAATCCTAAGGGCCCTCTCAGAAATTCCAAATCGCTTTAGCGCAATCATCATTGAGTTGTGGTCGATGGAGTCAAATGCTTGTTTCCAATCCAAAAAGAGAAGACATAAACGATGTGCGGTCATTTCCGACCATTCCATAGACCTTCGTAAGATGGAAAGTGGATGAACTGTTCCCCTATTTGCCCGAAATCCATACTGGGTTTTACGCAAGTTGTGGTCGTGCTGTTTTGCCAGCCTAGCTTGGAGCATTGCTGCGAACAACTTGTAGATGGAGTTTAGTAGGGAAATGGGTCTATAATTAGCAGGGTCTGTATGCGGGCCTTTGTTTTTATAAATAGAGACTACGATGGCTTCGTTCCAACTGTTGGGGATTTCTCCTGCTTCCCAGATGCGATTGTAAAAGCTGAGAAGGATGTTGGTATTTTCATCATCTAGAAGTATGAAAAGCTCATTAATTGCCATATCGGGTCCTGGGGCTTTGCGGGACTTGAGCTTGCTTATAGCCGTTTGTAGCTCTTCAAGCGTAAAAGAGTTGTGGTCATGAACCTGCGGGCTCAATCGAGGCCGGGCGCTCAGAGTCGGATTATCCCCCTCCGTTTTTGATTTCCACTGCCTGTGTTGCAGATAATCCCGGAAAGCCTTGTGTGTCTGCGACCACGGAACGGGCTTATTGTCGACTACTAAGTGTCTTTTGCGGCCCTGGAACCCTTTCTTTTGACTACGTGCTGTTGCCCACATTTCCTTGCGATGCTCGCTTGGGTTCTCAGTTAGTCGTTCGTGAATCCATTTGATGCGGTCCTTACGAGCCATGCGTTTTGCCTGATTCCTGAATTGTCTTGCGTTGTGGTCCTGTGCGCTTTCGGCCCTCCTCGCTGCGTCTAAGGCATCTAGAGTACCCTGGGAAATCCATGGCCTGCGGGGCTGTAATTCCTTAGGAGAAAAGCTTTGTTTTGACGCCTCCAGAAGTGCCGGGATCGGGTCTCCCTCTAGAACGGGGGCGGTCTCTTGCACGTTGGGGGCGAGGGCGGAGGTTCCAAACCGTCCGAGGCTGTTTTTACCTTCTTCTGCTAGTCTGTCTGCCCTTTCGTTGCCTTCTACCCCCGAATGGCCCTTAACCCAAACAAGATTTACCTTAAGAGTTGTGGTCCGGACAATCTTCTTGATAAAATTCACTAGAGTTTTATGCCTTGATGCCTTCCAAACGCCCTTGATGACCTTGATTGACCATTGACTGTCTGTCCTAATGGTAACTTGTTCCCAGTTTTCCGAAATGGCAAAAATGACTGCTTCTAAAATTGCCGTTAGCTCCCCCGTATTGTTAGAGCCGACCTGTGCGCCGTGGAAGTGGAATGAGTTGTGATCTGTAACGACGGGACCATATGCTTCAATCCACTCCCCGTCCTTTGGGGAGCACCATCCCCAACCGGCAGGAGTGTTCTTACTGCACTTTCCCCTAGAGCCCGAGCCATCCGTGAATATAACTCCCTTATAACCATTAGTAGGAAGAGAGTTGTGGTCAGTGGGGACTCCCCCGTCAGTCCAGAGATCGCGTACAATCTCACTAAACTGAGCAACCTTAGAGGGGTCCTGCTCAGCGGTGGGCCTTTGTGGTTTAGGGATACGCGGAGGTCTGCCCGACAACTTTACCTTGACGTCTGTAACAAGCAAGTAATGGTCACTGGGGAACCCTGTGTGTAGCTTGGAGCGACATGTTCTGATGGAACTTAGCCACTGCTTTCGGGTAAACGTGTGATCAAGCTTCTGAAATAACGTGGGGTCTAATTGTGGGGCAACAGACGGGGGAGGAAGCAAAGAACCGACCTCCAAGAATGATCGAACCGTAGCTGCCGTCACCAATGCGTACTCTCCCAAACTGTAATGCACCTTATCGTAGAACTGCTGCATGATAAGGGGGTCCAATAGAAATTGGGACCAATCTTTTGGGGGTGCTGCCTTGTCCTTGTAAGTGATCTGTTGCATAAGGTTTGGGGTCTTGTATGACGACACTTCGACCATGTCTAGCCTTTGCATCGTGCGTACGCAAATTGAACGATTACTGTCCGAGCTGTGGTCGATATACCTAGTTCCCTTACCGAAAACAAAAGGTCCGGTAACCCCCTCGTCATTCTTGTGAGTAGCCTGGAAGCGAACGTTAAAATCCCCTGTGATGTAGATAGGTTCTGGTTGAGGAATCCTAGAGATATGGTCTTCAAGGGTGTCCCAGAATGGGACGCGCTCCGAATCCAAATCCAAACCTGAGTGTGGCCCATAGGCTCCTACCACGTGAAAGTTACCTCCTTGTTTCTTAAAGCACAAATGAATAATTCTGGGGTTAACCTGAATTACGTCTAGGAGGTGTGGTCGAGCCTTAGGAGAAACAATGGCTCCCACTCCAGCGTGTTTGTTCCTATGATTGCCCGATAGGATAACCAAATACTGCTCTGAAAGATAGGAGTAGTATGAAGTGGTTTTTGTTTCCGATAATAGAAGAACGTCCAGCCCTTGCTCTTCCATTATCTGAATGGCATTCTTAAGTTTAAGGGTATCCGCGAATCCCTGAACATTAAGACATCCAAAACGGAAACTAGAACCATAGTCTAGAGGAGTTGTGGTCGAGAAATTTGTGATTTTCTTCGACTTCTTCCTCTGCATACCCTCCTGCCAGTATACATGTTGCCTGAACCAATGCGCTCTGGTACGAGCGGCTTTTTGGGGCCTACAGGAGGCAAGGTGGGGGGGGGCCCATCCCCTTCACCCTGTGTTTGCCGCTAAACCTCCGCCAGCAACGGTATGCGCGTCTGCGCACCGCCCAGTGCGTGGCGCCCCTTGGCTTAGCCTTGGCCTCCTGTGTAGGTAGGGGGCACTCTTCGTAACCCTGAAAGTGGGTTCCCGGCGCGCCTCGTGGAGGCGGTGTTCGGCATTGTGTTAAATTCTTGAATTCTTTAATTCTTTGATTATGGCCTACTTTGGGCTTCTTATAAAGTACTGGGACCCCTTGGGGGTTGAAATATTTAATTCGTCTGCCCTTCCTGCCTGTGTGGTCTGCGGAAAGCTCGAGGCTTGAAACCAGAGTTGTGGTCGGGAGGTTTACAGAAATTGTATCTCTGCTATTCGGTCTTAGGTAAAGAAGATCTTGAACAGTGTACCTTTGGTGAACTTGACTTGGGGGAATAAGTTGATCAAGACTAAGAATTGCACAACCAGTTAATTCAGTTGAGTTGTGGTCCAGGTGTGCTTGTTGAGGGAGGATTGTTTAACAATGTCCCAACCTGAAGGGCTGATAAAATTACTAGTCCAGATCCAGATCCCTACTGCACTGGCTGAATTTGTGCATGGCAAAGCAAACTCACTTGAAGTCAGCATTCTCAGAGCCCTCTTCTTGACTCCCATGGACCATGTTGTGGGGAGTTGTGGTCCATAGGTGGTGCATGAGACTGCTTCAGAAATTTCAAATGTGTCTGCATGCACTGAAGAAGGATGAGCCACCTCCATATACTGCAAAAGACTGATGAGAAGAAATCTCAAAGGAGGGTGTGGGCAAGTCACAAAAGACTGAATTAAAGATTGAAGCTTCATGTCCTTCATGAACCTGCTGTAGGGGGATTGTGGTCCATGAAGGGGGATCAGAGGTGTTTCATAAATTTCAAATGTCCTCTGTGATCCCTGAAGCAAACATGCAGACTTGCCCTGCTCAATCATGAATCTTGGGAAGGACAGTTGTGATCCATGATTAAAGCTCTTCTCAAACAGAAACTTGCCATACCCTGGAGTTGCTGAAACGAAACTTCCTGATGAAAACCATCAGGCTACTTTGCCCTTTGGGCCTCGTCCCCTCCCAGTACCCTTAGGAGTTGTGGTCGGGGGTGGAGCAGCTGAGGACTTGGCCTGCTGTGACGCCTGTGTGGCCTGCAAATCTGACACAATTGGAGCTGGAGGTTTACCCTGCACTGCTGCAATGCTGGGGTCGCCAATTTTGGCATCCTCTTTCTTGCACTTTTCACAGAACTCATCCCAACTAAAGTAGATAGAATCTACCACCATGAACTCCAAGGAAAATGGGTATGGCTCATAATAGTTGGTGTGTACTGCTGCAGCACTCCAATGCCTCTTTCCTTTTCCAAGATTGAGGCCTTTTCCTGAAACTGCTGCATCGGAACGGGCAGCTGTGATGGCAGCTGACTCTGCTTGGTCAAGCTCCCATTGATTGCCCCACTGCACTTTGTTCCACATCTGAGCCCACAGCGATGACTCAGGAGCTGTGGTCTCAGTAGGTGGAGCCATGAAAATTTTCTCCAGGTCCTTTGCAACTTCCAAGCGCCCCTTAAACTCTCCATTGTCTTCATAATAGAAAAGTCGGGCCCATGCTTTGAGGTCCTCTTGGAAGTCCTCGCCCTGTGTTGGGGCCATGAGCGTGAGAGTTTTCCAAAGTATGATAATACGGGACGCGGAGTTGTGGTCTGGATGGGAGTTTATACAGGAAAGCAAAACTCGCAGAGGGCTTTCTAGCTTTCTCTGCCATTGGGGGGAGCAAGGGGCCACTTTTATGTGGTGCCCCTTCACCTGTGTACGCTCATCCTTGTACACAGGCGTGCCCGTTGAACCCCCGAAACGCTCTAAAAAAGCACTACGCAACTCATAGGCTTTAAAAGTTAGAAGCGTCATGGCACTGTAAAAATCTCCGCCTGCCGGTACCGTCACAGGCTCATTGACCAAGGCGTTCAGGTAGCGCTTGGTCTCGTGGGCGTGGAAGTCCGTGAGGTGGCCGCGGTCGTAGAGGAAGGTGACGATTTTTGGTGTTTGACTGATCATCCAGCCAATCTGGTACTCGCGGTCTCCTGGTGCTAAACCCTGCGGCCAACCAGTTGTGAGGAGTTGTGGTCCACAGGCGTACTTCTGTGCTAGCCTTTTCTCAGCACTCATCCAGGACAACTCCTTTCGAACCTGGAAGATGTGGTTGTTGAGGGTCTTCAGGCCTGTCTCCAGCTGTACGATCAAGGCATAGCACTCCGGCCGGATAACCTGTTCGTGATATGCTCTCATTGTTGCGAAGAGCTCACGATTGTTCTGAACCGGCTGGTCCAGCCATGCCTGCACCGCGTTGTGGTCATTGGGGTTGACTCCCAACGCTGCCACAGTCACTTCCAGCGCCGCGTCGTTCTGCAAAGAAAACGGCTGTAGGAGGCTCGGAGTTGTGGTCGAGGTGGGCTCCTCCATGGTCTCGTCCTCGCGTTCCGCCGGGGTGTCGAGGCCGCTGTTCACCGGCGTCGGCGCGCTTCGCTTGCCGTGAGTCTGCCGCCAGAAAAGATCCTGGACTGCAGTGTACTGCTCACCGGCATGCAAACGTCGGGACGTGTCCAGCTGCG
>CAJNIZ010047943.1:6717-34457 GCA_905231905.1 Symbiodinium pilosum | reverse complement strand
GACTAGTCTTGTTGCGTCTATCTATTGGTCTCGTGCCAGCCGCTGAAAACCCTCAAGGTTTCGCGTTTAGGCTTTCGTGCTTTCTCCGCCTCTGGGTCGGCGGACTGAGCCGGAGGCTCTTAAGTAAGAGACCAACCCTCATACCTCAGCTACCTATCTGGCAGTTCTCAAAACTAGGGGGCATACATGCTGTAGGGAACAGTGCCCTCATGGTAGGTTGCTGGGTTCTAGGCAAGCTTATAATGTCAGGCCGTAGTTCCATAATGTGTGGGTTTTAGGGCATGCGAGTCATGTGATCATCATGCTCAACTAGACCTCAACATGATATTGGAAATTATTTGGGCCCCTACCGAGGACCGAGGATGGCAAATTGGGCGGGTCTGTGGCGCTCGCGTTTGCGCGTTTGAGCTTCTGCTTCTTCTTCTGGTGCCGACCCTAAACCCTAAGCCCTTGGGTAGAGCAGCAGCGCAGGCAATCTCAGGTTCCAAGTTGCCTTGCTCAGCCTGGGAAAGTCTGAGCATCTCACGTCGAAACCCCGACAACAAGCTCAGAGCAGTAATCAGCAGAGACTGCGCGAGCCTTCTCCTGTTGTTGCTTGACGTCTTCCTCCTTGTCCTCCTCTTCCGCTTCCTCGTCTTCCTCCTCCTCCTCCCCTTCCTCTTCCTCGTCTTCCTTCTCTTCCTCCGCCTCCTCTTCATCGTCTGACTCCTCTTCCTCTTCCTCCTCCTCTTCCTCGTCCTCCTCCTCCTCCTCCACAACCTGGTTTGGTTTAATTCAATCTCTGACTCGGAGCCCTCACGATGCCGCAAATGCCCTTATAACCACATTATATAGCCCTCAGGCTTGCTAGGGGAATTTTCGGGATCAGTACTCAGAGGTTTAGCAACATGGAGATAGACAAGTCGCAGGGGGGTGAAGTAGCCGGAAATCAACATTATGGTATACCTGGAACGCTTCTGTGCCAGGATTTCTCGGCTACTCTTGGAAGTGCCAAGAATAGATGGCGCAGCACACAAATTCCGGCTACTGATCAAAGTGGCATATTTTCCTGGCAAACAGGAAACATGAAGGGTTAGACCATGCCATGGGACAAGCGCATCAGTCTTTTTTGAGGCTTCAGCTCATGAGCTTCCTCGTTTTGTGCAAGTTTAATTCGGGAAAGAAGGAGGCTGCAAATATATGCATAGCTTGATAACCTCTTTAGCTTTAGAACAAAGCTTTGGCTTCCGATTGCATATGCTAGCCAATACCATGGCCGGCCCTTCTTGCCCACGTCAGACGACGTGAAATCATCGGCCTGCCCGGCAATCTTGTTGGATGGGAGAGGTTCATAGTGTATTCTTGTTACCAAGTTTGGGGTGCCTGCATTTTCGGCATGATTTTCTTGGTCCCACTATAACTTGTTTTGCTCTTGGCAGGTGTTCCAAATCCTACTGTGCAGGGGCAACTGATGGGTGGACCTGGCATGGTTCAAATTGGCTTTCTTGTTGCTAAGTGCTGCCTACAGTTGCGCGTCCAGAGGCATGTATGCCAACATGAATCAAAGCAACCCGTGCAGCTCAGCTACGAATGTATTTGCTGCAGCCACTTTTGTTTTTGAGCTTTGTGCGTTTGTTCTTCTTTGTGCCGGCATGGCAGCTGCGTCCTCACACGCACACATGGATTTGGATGTGCAAGACCTTGCGTCAGCTTGGGAAAAGTGCAGTTCGGTCAGGCCACGCTTTCTCCGTGACATTTCTTGGCTTCAATTCCCCATCCCCCCCAAGGTTCCAACCAGCACCAAACCAAACCATGGGAAAGGAAAGGGTAAGGGAGCTGATGATGCTAGCGACGATGATTCCAAACTTCCTGACCTTCACGCACCTACCACCAGGGCGGTAGAGTTGAACTACCAGATTCTCCAGGCTATGCTAGACTGCTACCAGGGGGAGTTCGTAGACATTGTTTATCTGCGAAAGGAGGCAAGGCATCATACTGAGACTCCACTGTTTGTCAGTTCCACAGTTGGGTTGTGTGCTAGTAGCCGCTATACCAATTCCTTGGCCCCTGCAGATCAAGAAGCTCTATAAGATGGTCAAGTATGAGCACGAAAACTTGGCCGCACAGGTTGGGCTGGATGCGTGGGATCTCAGGCGATTCTGGACCTTTTGCTGGAAGAGGGCTCGTGACTGCGAGACGCGTGGCCAGCGAGCACGGGAAGGGGGTCTGGGAAATTCTTAGGTCCAAAGTTTCGTAGGTGCAAATATCAAAACTTGCTCATGGTCAAGTTATTATTGGACATTCATGGGTCTTGCTGTTGCTTTTCTTGGGCCCCCTACAGGATGAGAATGTTCGTCATTTGTTTGAGCGGGTCTCGGAGCTTCGCCAGCAATATGAAGATCAGATGATGGAATGTTGGGAGGCCCCGGAAGATGACCAAGACATGTATGAGGACATTCCTTCAGATCACCATGTTTCTGAGGTCACAGGAGATCCCTTGGAAGCCCCTGCCCCCAATCCTGAGACACCCAAGGCTATGATGCTCAGGCATCGTAGCAAAGCTTCCACCGCATCCTTAGCTGAAGAACCCCCAGCATCAGTAGCAGCTTCCCCAGAGAGCGCGGCCGCGGTGCCCACTGATATGCTGGAAACCATGACGGAAGCGCAGAAGATTGAGCTTGCAAGCTTGGTCATGCAGATGGAGAGTATCAACTTGCAGTCCCGTACTCATTTGTTGTTACGTAACATGCATGCAATTTTCACGCAAGCATCCTATGTGCTTCAGTTTCTCGTTTCATACATAGTTTGTCCATGCCACATGTTGGAGGCGCAGCATGGATCAGGGAGCTGTGGACGAGCATGTGGACAACAACGGAACAGCAGGTCGGCTATCTGGCTTGCATGTGAGCCATGAATCTGTAGCTTGCTGTGTGTTTGTTGGGTTGCTGTTCTCCAGAAACCTTTGAAGGTCTTGAGGCTTTATTTATAAGGCTTCAGTTTATTGGAGTGCTGTGTGCCAATTCAGTTAAACTCTGCGAAAGCAGTTTCCTCCTGATGCTCTGCTTGCAGGTGATGCTTTGTTTGGGCCGAGCATGGTCAATCCAGATGAGGCAGGGTGGCATTTCTAGAGAGAACGAACCCAAGGGAAATTTCTGTGGATATCACACACCTGATTCGTAACTGCACGTATTTCAGGAAAGAATAGATTTGGAATTTGCACTGTACACCTTCCCTCTGCTGGGCAGCGTCGCTTTTGCTGCAGGAAGATACGCTGGTCGAGCAAGCCGGTGAGATCCCAGAGGCCACGACAGGCCCTACCGAGCCTGTGCATCCAGATACGAGTGCCCCACCTTCAGTGACAACTGTGGTAACACCCAGCCCTGCTCACTTGCCCCCGGCACCTGAGACCCCTGAGAAGGTTTCTTGACTTGCACTGCCGGCTTAACATGTCGTGCCCAAATAATTTTCAGCCCCAAAAGTTTGGTTTTGTTTTTCCGATATGTTGCTGCTATAGTGGGTCATCGCTCAGGTTGCAGCGCCTGCGTTGGTTACTCCAGCTATGCAGGCGGAGCTAAGGGCAGCCAAGCACAAGGCAGGACAGCGTGAGATGGAGGAGAAGAAGCGTGCAGGCCGCGCAGGGGCGCGCAAGGTCAAGAAGGGTGGCAAGCGTGGCTTGAGAAGCCACAGTCGCCGTGTGCTGCTCCTCAAGCGAGCCAGTCGGTGGGTGCAGCGTCCTCATGGGAGCCAAGCCCAGTGGAGGAAGAGAAGATTGAGGAGGGGTCAGTAGATGATGCTAGCAACCTTGGAGCCATGGATGATGAAGCGGAGCCATGCAAGGGAGCCACAGCGAGTGGCAAAGCCAAGGCTAAGGCGAAAGCCAAGGCAAAGACGGCGCCCAAGCCCAAAGGGAAAGCCAAGGCAAAGGCGTCGCCCAAGCCAAAAGGGAAAGCCAAGGCAAAGGCAGAGCCCAAGAAGAAGGGACCCAGCAAGCGAGCTTGCTCCGAGGAGGGTGAGGCTGCGGCGCTGGAAGATGACACAGCAGGGCCTACCAAGCGGCATGGTCGTCCGCGGAAGTCTGCAGTTGCAGACGTGGATGATGCGTTTTCCCACCCGGCACAGAGGTATGTCTACATCGGAAGACGCTGGATGTACGAAGTGATGCCGGAGCAAGTGCACGGTTGCTCAAGCTGCCGTTTCATTTTCTTCGGCTGCGCCGCGTGCGTGAAGGACACATTCAAAGGGGTCAAGGGACGCCAGATCTTGGACAATGACAAGTACTATGAAGCGTGGCAGGCGCTGCCAGGCAATGAGATGGATGAGGAGAAGTGATGGTCAAAGGCTTCGGAGAAGAGCGCACCAAGTAGATCGTTCTGCTACTGTTCAATGAGTGCTGGCTGTAGCTCAGGAAACTCGCCCAAATTAATGCGGTTGGTTGCCCTTGTCGACGGCATTTTTTGCTATTCAGGCAGGTTAGCTAGCGTCACGGTCTATATATACACTCAGGTTCGATTTCTTTACCGAGGCTCGTTACCTTCTTGTCTATTCCTGTCTCCTATGTTGCTTTTCTCCTCAGAGAGACCTTCAAACCTCGTTAGCTAGGCAATTCTCGCAGCAAACATTGTTTTTCCTGCTACACCTCGGCCCTCTTTCCAAGGAGCATCGGTTCAGCGAATGAACATGGATGATGGTTCTCAGCAACCTTCGCAGAATGATACATGTGCGATTTTGTGGAGTTTCGAAATGTGTGTATGTGTCTGTAGGAAAGCAGGGACAACCTTGCTTTGGATAATGAACATGGGACAGAGAGCTTGTGCGGCAGGGGACTCAAGTTTTCTCTCAGCAGCGCAACATACAACATGGGTGTCACAGCTGGTTCGTCCTGCGCTGTTACAGCTCTCATGGGGTTTTGGCAATGTTGCTAGGCATGGGACATGTCTGCAACTTAGTGCTGCCACCAACTGGAGTCATGAAAGAGCTATGCGGTCTGAAAAGGTTAGCTCTGCATGGTTGTCATCCTTATAGGTACTGCTACAGTATCCCCCACCCCAATAGGAAGTGCCTGCCTCCGGCCAGGTTTCCTTGATGAGCATCGTCAATCGCAAGCGACTCTTTTATCGCCTGCAGCAGGATGGTGCGCCCTTGTGCTTCCTTTGCGGGGTCTCCTAGGGTTGCTTGCGCAAATGCTTTTCGAAACTGCCACGACTGAAAGCTTTGGATTGGTGCCGTTCGCCACTAGCAATTTTGATTTCAGTCTTGGGGTGCATTCCTTTGTACTTCCTGCGCTGTGGCTGCTAGCAATGGTGATGACTGAAAGTACGCTTCAGCAACACTTGCACCGGTTGTGGGCTGCTGGGGCCCCCGCCGCTGCGGGGCTGAATGTAAATTAAACGACTGTATAGGCGCATGTTCTGAATATTCTGTGGTTTTATTTGCTCTTCTACTTCTTCCCCAAAACACATCAACGAATTGATGCCTATTGACAATTTGTTTGTAGCATAAGGTGAGTTTGCAAAAGATCCCCCATGCATATATATAAAGATATGTACAATAGTATATCCATGTATAGGTGGTTGGCTGATACCAAAGTACATGGGCTAGAAATTCCTGACTTCTGTTTCTTCCCTTTATGGTCTTGGGTACTGGGTCTTCCTATACGGGGTGCTGGGCTCTATACTTTTCCAAACATGCCAAGCTTCACGCAAGCGTTTCACAGGACTCAACAGGCCCCATTTGGGATATCATATCATATCATATCATGTATATATACATCCCCTCTAGCCTTGTCTTCCCACGCCTGACTATCAAGGGAAATGTGCTCGAACTGCACTTTGGCCTATATACCCCTCTAACGGTTACCCTGATCCCTATGTATATATATATATAGATCTCCTATGACACCCTAAACTCCAACCCAAACCATACAGTACCCTATTATTATCGCCATCGCTCAGGTTCTCATGATGATGATTGTTCTCCTCGCGTGTTCCGAAGGCATTCATTGGGAGCAGGCCACGGTGGAATGCGAGGGTTTATTGTGAAAAGCCTTTGACTCCAGCAATACGGCGAAGCATTCAACCATGTTGATATGTTCTCCCAAAATATTAATGACCCCTGCCCCTGAAGATCTACGACGCTGTGGAAGTCTTTAGCGGTGAAGCAGTTGTCAGCGAGTGTCTCCGATGGCAGGGGTATGCTGTTGCCAGCCTTGATATTCTTGATTGGCGAAAATTTGAAGAGAGACGATCTAAAGAAGGAAGGCCGATGAAATGCGGCAATTGCTTGGACCTGACAAAGCCCGCTGCATTTGCGCACCCTGGTTTTGAATGTATACGCCTTCTCTTCTGATACATGATCGTTTCTGTAGGATCTTACTGGGGCAACAAAGAGAGAACCTATATAGCCTTGTGTAGATAGTGCTACGCCGAGGCTCCTTCTTTCGACAATCCTACGCTGCAAGCCGCCATTTGTGATTACGTTTGGTTTAGTGTGCTCCTCGTTTGTCGCGGTATCAAGAGGAAGCACCCATCGCCACTACTTTCTCCCATTGGGGGACGAGAGCTCCAAATCAGTGGTGCTCGGAAATCTACTTGCTTCCCGGACTGCTGGCACTAATCTCCTAAGATGCTCGAATCGATGATAAACTTCTTTGCTCCCTGACAATCCACCCACGCCTTGCGTAGGACCATATTGGCCATGATCCTCATCCAGGCCTGCGGAGGATGCTGGGTGCTTGAGCAAGCAGCGTCTTCGCTGGTCTTTCGTTTGCCTCGTTTCCAGCAACTTCTTCGAATGACTAAGGTTGCTTGGTACTTACAAGGCCAAATACTATACCCACTATACTATGGAATTCTGGGTCTATTTGCTCCTTGTTCAGGCTTATTGGGCCCACCCAAGAAAGCATGCTCAGTGCAATGTAAAGCCACTTTCTGGAGGAAACAAGTTTACAAGGGCCCCACTGTATAAACTTCGATATAGCCTAGTGAGCCTCAAAAACCCTGGGGTGAATACAACGTCTGTGAGCTTTGCAAAAGCCCCCCCCAAAAGCCTGCCCCTGCCCAGGTCTTCAAACAGCGGTTCTGGATGAGAGGTTGGGGTGGTAGGTCTCCAAAGGCTACCACACTTTGGAGCAACAGCCGTGCTATCCGAAAGTTCTGGACCCATCCAAGTTTTTCAAGAGGACGCTCGGTTGGGCCTTTGGCCAACAGCTATCTTGACAAACATGGTAAGAAGAAATGGCAGGGAAATTCACGGCTCAAAAGTTCCCAGTGACTTAATTTACAGATTCAGTACCTGTTTGATAATTAAGGAAAACCCTTTGTTGTGTGTGTGTATCCCAACACAGAAATACATCTGAAGTAGATACACTATAGCTGGGGGTACCACTGACGGGCGTGCGTGGTTTTGGGACGCTAAGGCAGTATCCTATCGGATTTGGGCTGCGCTTTGCAAACCTGGTGCGACGCAATCTCTTTGAGAAGGAAAGAGAAGAACCGTTTTGGGGCCCAGTAGCTCCGACTATACATTCATAGAAAGTCTTTTCAGATGATTGTGTAGAACCCCATTGAAGTCTGCAAGGCTCCCGTAAACCAATCCACCTGTAAACCCCTCCTCAACAAGCTAATGAGAAACCCAACAATCAGGCTCCGCTGCCCGAAGAGATCACAGCCTCCCGCCTCTTCTGCGAAAGCGCACTGTTCGAGGACTTCTGGCGAGACGCCAAGACTTACGAGGTCTTACGGAATTTGCGAGGAGGGGCTGGACTAGCGCTCCCAAAGGACTGGCATGATTTTATGTCCCCCCGAAGTGGTTGAGCGACCCTCTATGAAAAGGATTTCTGCTTTGCTCCCATGCGCTAGAGAAACTTATAGGTAAGGGCTTGTTTCTGGCTCTCCTATGTAAGGCTGCCTTCAGGTTGCTACAAGAGTTGCTCTCCAAAATTGGACCACTTCGGGGTGGACCTTGCTCTTGTGTTATTAGACGCAAGAATGCTGATGGTTCGGTGCCTGTGGGGTTCGGGTTCTGTAAGAACCTGAATGAAAATAATCGAGTTGTTTGTCAGACCAAATCCATTCTGTAACCGAAATTACGAAAACCCTGGATTATGGTCACTGTGCCCATAATTGACGTGCAGTGCCGTAAATCCGGCGTAAAGTGCCATAAAAAAGAGTAGGAAATCTATGCCAAAAAACAGCTACTTTCACTAACCCGAGAATTCAGGAAATTTCAAGCCCGAATAGAAGTTTTAAGAGTTTCAACCCAATATTTCCCTTTATGAACCGCTTCTACCAGCACGTAAGAATCCTGGAAATGAAAACCCGTCCCATGAGCACCTCAAGCTCTGCACCAATTGGAGGCAGGAAACCTGCCAACAACCAAGGGCATGTGTGTGGAGCCTTTGCAAAGAAATACCTAGAAAAATGGCCGCGTTTATCGCGAAGTCTTTGATTCTGCAATCTCAGCATGAGTACATGAATTGTTTGGGGGAGCATGTGTCATATGTGCAGCCATTTAGGCGGTGCTTCATGAAGTGCGTTGGGGTTGAGCAGGCGCTATGTCAGGCGCTTCAAGCCCGTCCCAAGTGTCCATGATCTCCAAAGGTTGGTCGTGCGACACACTCCTCAGAGGGTGTTCTTTCTTGGCAGAGCAACAAGCTGTCAATGGGAAAATGACCACTGAAGAGTTGATAGCCGTTCCCTTGGCCGTATTATGTCCTCAGTATATGAAAGTAATACCAATGTTGGTTGCGTGGCAAGCTTGTATATGTATGTCTTTGAGAATGACACACTAAGGCTGCTAGAAAGCGCGTGTCTGAAATGACTGGGAACAATAGCCCTCCTGCCAAAGCCCTCAAGTTTGAGCAGACGCCCACGCCATCTACTTCCCCTCGTCCAACAGAATCCACCCACTCGAGCCCTGCCTCCACGAAAACACCTTCGACCTCGAGCTCCCCGCCGCCGCCTGCAGCAAAGGATTGCCATCGTTGCAAATAATATTTGACTCCATTACTTCACCACGCTTGTCGCTGTTCCTCTGAGTTTTTATCACCTCTCTGCTTTCGGTTTGGCGACTCTCTTCTCTCGTCCTATTTCTCTCTTTCCCTGGTTCTCTGTCTCTCTGTCTTTCCGTGTCTTGCTCTCTGTCCCCAAACTGTATGCGCACGCTATAGCCCCATCCCGCAAATGCCGACCAGATTTCGTTTGCATCTTGGAACCCTTTCTATGTATAACCACCCAAATAGACTCATCCCCATGAATAGGCTACAGCATATTTTGTCTACAGACATTGGCACAAGTAATGCCAATCATGCTCTCGAACCCTCACTCTAGCGTGTTCTCCGTTTCTTTCCTTCCCCCTGGCTTTCTTTTGATCTTTCTTTCTGGTTTAGGGTTATAGGGTTTAGGGTTTAGGGTTTATAGGGTTTATAGGGTTTAGGGAGGCAGCAACCATCCTCAATTGTACAGAGGCATACCACTTCTGTTCAAGTTTCAAGCCGAGCTAGCACCGGTGTGTGGCTGCCATACAGGACGCCTCCAACAAGAGCAAGGCTCAGAAGTCTCAGAAGGCTTCCGAGGCCAGCAGTGTTGATGAATCTCTATAGAGTTGGATTGTATCTACACGCACCCTAATGCTGTTGCTGTTTGCAGGCGCCGCCTGCTGGTACTGTGAAAGAAGAGCCCAAGCAGAAGGCTTGGTTTGAAAACTGAATCCTCGTCAACCTCGAGTACCTTGAATATTCCACACTTTGCCCTGTCTAGGAAGCTGCTACAATTGTGGCAAAGACAACGAAGACCAAGCAGATGGCCGCTTTGGATGCCATGCTGCGTCGTATCTGCACCCCAAAAGCACGATCCCACAAGTTGGATGTTTCCCCAGAGATCTACCAGCAGTGGAAGAAGGGCGGGCAAGCGCGGAAAGCGTTATTGTGTGTCTTGATGCAATGCGATGCAAAGAAGGACTGCTTCATTAGCTACACAATTATTATGTTGACCTTTTGTTCCCGCATTCACTATACCTATTAGAATAACAATCCCCTTGCTGAATATCCTGGCCTCTGCGGAGGATGTCTTCGTCAAGAAGGTCGAGCACTACCGTAAGATGAAGAAGACGAACCGCCTCAGGGTCCAAGTTGGTTGGTACTCCAAGACGGCCATGAGATTGCTATTGAACTGGGACAAGTCAGGGGCCTACGCGCATTTAGGGTTTGGGTTGCTAGTCCTTGAAACCTCTCGCTCTTGGCTGAGGGACCGGGTGAAAGATGCTGCGGCTTATTGTCTGGCCCCGTGCCGGAGGGCTACCCACGTCAGGCTTTGGCTTGGTAAGCTCATCAGCAATCACGTGTTAGTCAAAATCATTCCTTTCACACATCCTCTGCAGGCGACAAATATCAAAAGAAGGTCCTTGAGTTCTGGATCGAGCATGGCACAGTAGGCGAGCACGAGAAGGAGGAAGGCGAGGAGCTGTGGGAGAACACGTACGGCGAAGGGACGGCCTCGTCCTTTACCACGGGTGGGGTGGAGACTGATGATCTCCCTGGGATGATGGGCGGGGGCAACGATGATATGGATGATGAGTCTGATGCTGAGTCCACAGACACAAAGCAGTCCAGCAAAGCCAAGAGAAAGCAAAAGGCCCCGGCCAAAGATGAGGTGGAGGAAGAACGTGCTTTGGAGGCTTCTCAGGGTTAAAGGGAATGATGTGCATAGGAACAGTTCCATTATTTCCTAGTTTTCATCCGCCATACCATGGCTCGATCTTTCCTTCATGGCTGAAGCAACGCCAAAAAATTATCAGGTTCTTTGCTAGCTTTTTAGATATGATCCCCAATTTAAAAAATGGAGAATGCAATTCTACGCAACCATTTATGTACAGCTCGTCGCCCGAAATCCCATAAATCCCACAAGCAAAACTATGTGTCCATCCTTACTGTAAGCCATCAAAATGCGGAATAGGGCCTGGCCTTGTGTAGGCCGTGGACAATGTGGAGAAGCTGCTGCCGAATCTCCTGAAGACCAGGGGCAGGCTGCAAGCGACAGCAGAGAAGTTGGCAGAGGTGAAGTCTTCCGAAGCTGCAACGTAGCTTGCTACACTTATGGGCGGCATGCAGTAGCTGAAATATTTGTAGGTTTTGCTGCGTCGATAAACTTCTCCACGTCTCCAATTCCATACAAGTTCTAGCAACCTGGCTAGGGGACTTACATATCTTCATATGGCTGAGGTCCGTCAAGAAGATCGAGGAGCATTCCAGCAAGCTCATGGCGCTTCATGACAAGGTGGCTGATCTGAAATCCTATTTCGATGGGCACGGAGAAGCTACGCCGGAGTAACTTGACTACACCAACCCCCATGTTCATACAATGATGCACAGCTAATGGCCCTCAGCAAATCAGTTACGAAGCTAATATGAGGAAGCTGAATGAGTTGGAAACCCACATGAAGCAGATCGAGATGGTGCAAGGGACTTAGCTTCCACGGCTGACACGAATTCCTTGAGAATTCTTCTTGCGCAAGTTCGCTTTAGGTGTTCCCGTGCAATCATGGAAGATGTCAAAGTCAAGAAGTCCCAGCCTTATAATCAGTTCTATGTATGTACTGATTCCAAAAACAACGGCTCCTGAACAGGACGATCTTGAAAGGGAAGCCCGCGCCGCCTGTGCCGAAGGACTTGCGTGAGCCAGACTGCTTTCGCACCATACATCCCCCTGATCATCTTACTTATAGATTTTAGGATTTTCGGGGTGGAGGCTTGGGTGTCTGAATGTTTAATTATATCTTCCCAACGCATGATGCTCGTGTTACAATGGTTATCATGCTTGCAGGACACCAGTGTTTCTGGCAAAGGTCGCGGGAAGGGCAAGGGAAAAGGAGCAAAGGGCTCCGCCGGGAACACCAACAAGTCTGCCAAGAAGGCACAAAGACTTTACATATCTATTTTCTCCAAATAATGAAGCCCCAAACCCAAACTAATAAATATTCCCATTTAATATCCCTGGCCTGCGCAGGCGTGAGAAGATGCCAGCGTCGCTACTGGTATGATTGAAGCACTTGTGTTTTGATGCCCAGTGCGAATGCGCACTGCGTAGGGCTAGCATTGCTAGCACAGAGCTTGATCGAAAGTTCTCACAACCCTCCAAAGCTCAAGCTAGTGTTGCGCGCCAGTCAAGGATGTGTTTGTCTATGCTTTCTTGGCAATTATACTCAAACTGCCTGCAGCGCGTGGGGTGTGCTAGTCAAAAAATGCTATTTGACATGTCTGCTGTCAATGAGCTCCAAATACAGCCTCTACAAAATATGAATAATTCCTCGCCTCCGCAGGTACATGGCCGCTGTCGAAGCAGAGATGTGTTGTGGGTCCTGTGGGGAAGTCTTTAGCGAAAGCTGTGGCCAAAGGTGTTTCTGGGCTGGTCTTCAGTTTAGGATATTGTAACATAAAGTGACGTAGATCTGTGTTGAACGTTTTGTGGATTGAGGCGGGTTATGTCTTAGTATAACAAAGTTACCCCCCAAACTTGTTCATTCAAAGAATATGTATATGTATAGTGGCCTTTGTACTTGAAAACCCCCTAAATGTAGAACTTCCCGTGGTCAAGGTTTCGGAAAATGAAGCGTGCTCTATAGCGTCTGCGATTTGGGCGGAGGTCTCTTGCCTGGAACCTCAAAAAGGGGAACCCAGCTGGGAAAGTGCTCACTTTGTCCGAGATGCTGCGCGGCTACATGAAACTGGCCATGGTTGTCAACTTGTGAACCTATTTGCAAAGTATAGCCTCTCGGCCAACATCCCCATCGCGAATGTGGATATTGGTGCCCGTGGACAGCACCCTGTGCTTCGACCCCGCGATTTTGTGACTGGCTTGTCTTCGCATGAAAAGCTTAAACTGCTTTTTTGCAACCATGATGGCAAGGACTATGCAGACTTTTGGGCTCACTGGAGGCTCATTCAACCAGAGCATCCAGTCTTTGAATCCCATCGTCGAAAACTTTCCAGTTGCATTCCCATATTTTGTTTTGGGGATGAGGGAACATCCCAAAAGAAAAAGCCCTTGATGGTGTTGCAATGGCAACCAATTTTGGGATGGGGAAGCTCACGAGCTGACGATGTGAACATGCTGGGCGTGAGCGTAACAACGCGGTTTCTTTATAGCGTTCTGCAGGGCAAGGAATACAGTGGCAAATCCAAAAAGAACGAACCCTTGCACAGGCTGATCGATCACCTTGCCAAGGACCTACGGACATGCTACGACAAGCCAATTCCTATCGAAGGAGTTTCTTGGACCAAACAAGTTCACCTCATTTGTCTCGGATTCAAGGGCGATCTTCAAGGACTCATCAAGGTTGGAAAGCTTTCTCGCAACTTCATGCGGGACACTGCTACCGGAAATGGGCCAGGGATTTGTCATTTGTGCCGCGCGGGGCAAGAGGGAATGCCCTGGCACAACACTGAGTACTGTGCCATGAAGGCAATGAAGAAAGACGTTCCTCCACCGTGGAAGGAGGAACCAAGTTTGGTTGCCCAGCTGCCTCACAGCCCTTCCCACAAAGCACAATTTTTCTGCGTGGACCTATTCCATACTTTGCTGAAGGGTGTCTTCGGGGACATTGCTGCGAACTGTGTTGTCTCTCGATCAGGAACCCTATTGTGTACTTCTTTCCCCCGCATTCAGCACACCTTTCCCAACGATGCCTATAGTATGAAATCAACATCCTGACGGTGTTATAGACAGAGTGTAATTTTATTTACCGGAATCTTGCCCAGAAAATGTTATGTGAGAGGGGTATACCTTTCGGTTCTGCGTGGTGTGAGAATTGTCGGAAAGATAGGTATGCATGCATAAGGCCTTTGCTAGAGGTTCTTTGGTACTGCTAGCAATGCCCCAATCAAGTAAGACAAGCGCCTTTTTTTCAGGAGAAACTCAGCAGAAATCCAGCAACATAAATGGCCCATATATTCTTCAGAAAGACCCTATATGCCCCAAACACGTATAGCACTAACTCAGGTGTCATGCTACGACTTGAACATTTTTGGCAAGTTGTCCATTGACAAGCTGCTGGAATATATCTACAATGATCTTCGAGGCTTCTGCAAGCAGAGAAGCCTGCAGCTGCACATGAACGCCCTCACCCGATCATTGTTGGGTTACAAGAAATCAGGAGATTATCCAGCAGCGAAGCCCAACCGCGTTAGGATTCTGTTGATTTTGCTGTTGCTACGATGTTCAAGTTTTACTTATTCTTCAAAGGTTTATTGTGAAGTCCCTAATTGTTTATGAAAGGTCATGGTTCAAGGGTCAGGACACGGTCACCCTCTGCTTGTACATGGAAGCTAGACTACAGGAACGCCTTCCTGGGATTGAGGAAACTTGGAAAGACTACGTGAGTGACATGGTGGGAGCCCTCAAAAGTGCCAGCGCTTTCATGCACACACTGCATCATTCTGGGCTTTGGCTTTTAGATGCTGAGCGGGATGCGCTAATTTGCGATGGGCTAGCCAGCGTAAACTTTTTCCAACGCTTGGCTGACACTGCATTTTCTTTGGGTTACACAAGATGGAAGTACCAACCCAAGTATCATTTCTTCGCCGAAGTGTTGTACAGCTTGCAAGAAGCCAGGGAACTTGACGTTCCCGCTATGAACCCACTTTCGTGGGCCACGCAGTTAGATGAGGATTTTGTAGGCAAAATTTCCACTGCCAGTAGGCAAGTGAGTTCGCGAACAATTCACACACGAACGGTACAGAAGTACTTGTTGCTTTTGCGAGCGCACTGGGACAGCTAGGGGTATGAGGATGCCTTATGAGAATCACCTAATAGAAGGCTATCCCCCCAAAAAAACTTCGGCCTGACTGCAAGATTACCTAGCCCAACCCCAGCGTCCTGTTGCTCCAACGTTCGAAGCAGCATCGCCACGTGGCAGGATGGGAAATGCTGGGATTTGCTTGATGGGTTTCAAGTTTTTCTGGTTTCGGGTGTCAGGATTTTCGGAATTGTAATGGTTGATTCTTCGGAGGCCTCCAGGTTTGCAGGGCTTGGGATTGACTCATTATAGGGGTACCTCATTTATTCTTGTATTTTCATGTATACATGGTATAGGCTTTCGTACATACAGTGGAACTTCATGAAAAGACAACTCTTTGAGCCATCTTTGCACCTTTGTCCTTAATATCAAGCCTCATTATGACATCTCATTCGAAATGTTGCCAAAACATGAGAACTCCTCAAGACCCCGAAAACCGGCTACTTTCCTTCAGTGCCTGAAATCAAGCCCAAAAGCAAACACTTCAAAAGTAGCAGGAAAATATCGGCTACTCGGTTTTATAGGTATGCATCTAAGAAGCGTCAGCCCACATGCCATCCAAGCCCTGTGCTTGGACGGTTGCATTGGACGACCGGAGTCCCAAGATCCGCGAAAGGTTAGTGAAAACCGGCTCCAGGCCGGGTCTCCAGCAGACAACGCTGCCGTCGTCTCCTGAATGCTGGATGAAAGAACTGAGCGACGGGAAACATAGGTCCAAAATGAGTGCAGCCATACTGCGGAGGGCGCCGAACATGTCTACTGTGGCCACAATCTGCACGACATGGCGCACGTCGTCTGGCAGGTTGCCCGCCGATGTCCAGACCGTGCCGTCTGATTTCAGAACGGCTAGGGTCGCATCAGTGCCTGATTCTCCTGGGTATTCATCCTCACAACGACCACAACCGATCACCGTTTTATTGCACTGGAATCCTTGCAGGCGACCCTCAAAACCTTAAGCCGTGCCCCAAACACAGAACCCATCGAGCCCTGCGTAAAAATGTAATCTGAGTCTTAGTAGGGCCCATTTGGCGATTAGTCTGTGGATGGGGTGGTTTCAATGACTTATACAGGTGCATTCTATGTCCCAACGTTTTAATTATCTTCCGAGACCTTAGGGTCACCACTTGTGCCCTTTCGGGTGTTGGACTTGGCGTTCAGAACGTTGCAAAAAGCAATTAAGTGACAGCCATACGAGCCTCCAAAGCATGACATAACGGACAGGTAGTTAGTCCCGCTTCGTAAACTCACAGTAAACCCTAAAACCCCTAAACGCCAAATCCTAACCCATCTTGCCGCCAAAGACCCTATTATCCGACTCTTGCATACTTCGACCCACCACCACCCTAACGCCGAACCTTACCCAAGCATTGGATTCTTAACCCCTTCCCCCACAAACTTGCAGGTCGCCCGTATCTAAACTCTAAACCCTACATCCTACACCTTCACCCTAAACCCTCAAACCTTATATAAACCCTAAACCCTAAACCCTCAAACCCTTCAACCCTAAACCTCACACCTTCGAAGCCCCAGCTTGTCTCACCCTAAGGGTCCAAGGACCCAAATAATAGGGTTTTAGGGCCCAAATACAATACTATTAATGGTATTTGGGCCCTAAAGCCCTATTATTTGGGTCCTTGGACCCTTAGGGCAGCGTGTCTCAGTTACCAGGGGCACTGGCCATGAGGAAGAAGAGTAGCCACTCTTGATTACCTGCTCAGTTTTCGGAGCCCATATGAGCCATAGTCTAAACTCCTTAAGGGGGTGTTATATGGGGGATTATATAGGGGACTACTATAGGGGTTACTAAGGTGGATACTAGGAGTTTAGACTATAGCTCATATAGATGGGGACGACAAGGGGATTTCGGGTTTGGGGTTTTGGGATTCAGGGTTGAGGGTTGGGATTCAGTGTCTAGGGTTTTGTTTTCACCCTTAGGGTTTAGCAACTACGTTTTAGGGGAGAAGATGTTTGCTGCCCCTTGCTAATGTACCCTGTCAGAATCGCAAGGGCTAAACATTTGCCCTAATCAGGCTCTGTTTGGGATCTATTTTGGAGAGGGGTCATGGGCAGTGAATTGTAGTCTTCAGGGTTCGGACTTCAGGTACCCAAACAGTTCCAGATATAGCATTTGGAGCCTACACACTCAGTAGCTGCGTACTTCAACCTTGGAGGTTTTTGCATAACAACACCGCGCAACAGTCTTTTCCGGGCGTTTGCGCAAAGGAAACCATGCGAGCTATAGTCTAAACTCCTTACAGGGGGTTATTTAGGGGACTACTACAAGGCTTATTAAGGGGCATAGTGGGAGTTTAGACCATATCCCCTACAATCCCTTACATAACCCTATAATATATAGCAGCTTCCACTTCATTTTCCATTTTCTTTTCCATTTGATTCTCCATTATTAAGGGGGATAGTGGGAGTTTGGACAATAGCCCATGTTGCGTCTTGCAGCTGAGCTGCAGCATTCAGCTTTTCTGCGAAATCTTTGGTGACATCTGTCTGCCAAATCAGGTTGGGTTGAAGATGTGAAAGCTAAGCAGTCAAAACAACTTTAGGGTTTCGGGTTTAGGGTTGTAATGACGTTCGGGTGAACCACTCTAACAGTCCAGGTACAAAATTACGGGACCTCAGCCGCAAACACTATCATCTATATAGCTTTTCGAACTAAAACCCGGTGATTTGGGCACTCGGACCCATAGGGTACTTTGCGGCACCCTCAACCCTAAACCGTAATAAGTGTGCCCTTGAAGGCTCTTCAGATTCAGGCTACCTAGGAATCTTGTGGAGATGCCTATGACCAGGGGTTTAAGAGGATTTAGGGTGTAGGGGCCTAGAGTTGCAGGCAATTATGTCCTGGAGGCATGTGGTTCAGGTTTTGCCAGAACACCCCCCCAATAAGTTTAGGGTTTAGGGTTTAGGGTAGCTGACATGTCTTCGTCATGCCCCATACAGCATCAGCCCCTCTGCACGCCCGCCAGGGTACTGCTCGCATATGATTGCTGGACGACAAGTATGCCAGTACGTACCCAAAAAGGGTCCAAGTATTCACAATCATATCCTTCCGTACAGCCTGCATTACAATTTCGAATACCAAACTGCTGAGGATCCAAGTATGTACTTGGACGCTTAAGGGTAGCTGGGCTGCCGGGGTTCGTTGGATGCATGCAGGAGAAAAAAGGACAGGTTGTCTCACCCTACACCCTGAACTCTAAACCCCAAACCCTAAACCCTAAACCCTAAACACCCCTGAACCCCTTTCGGGGTGAGCAGGAGCAGCCCGATTTCGACAGACCCTTTACCCTAAGGGTCCAAGTACCCAATATTTAGGGTTTAGGGTTTAGGGTCCAAGTACCTAAGAATCATATACTTACCCAAAACCATTACTATAGTTACTATTACCCAAATCCCAAGTATCCAATTATTGGGTACATGGACCCTTAGGGTTAGGGTCCGCTTCCAAAGTTTAACCGCATGGGGTTCGGTTTAGGCTTTAACGCTTTGGGTTCATAAGCTTTTTAATGACGAAAGAAGCTTATAAACACAAAAACAGAACAGCTCATACACCCAAAAACATTAAAGTTTATAAGCTTTAATGTTTAGGGTTTGGGGCTTAGGCTTTCTTGTTTAGGGCTTTGGGTTTAGGATTCCAGCTTTGGGATTTAACGTAGGTTTCGGGTTTAAGGTTTAGGATTATAGGCCTCCTCCTCCCATAAACCCCCGAACGCCGCATTCCTGAAACTCAGGGAGCCCAAAACCACTTAATTCAGTAACATGGCTCATAAGACCCTGAACCCTATATCATATAACAGGTCCTGGCATCATTTAGGGTATAGCATACTTTGGAAAGACTGTTGATCAAAGGGGTAATGTAGACACATGAAAAATACCCTCCCCTCCTTTTGCTTTTAAGGGCCTTAACGTTAAAGGGGGGGAAGGGGTTTATGAAACAGGGGTCTACATTATTCTCGGACTCGCTGGGAAGCGACCCATCAGTCTTGGAAAAGTTCCATACGGAACTGGAATCGGTTTTTGCGGGCAACTGGGCCGCTAGCCCTAAGGGCCTAGCCCAGAGGGTTTATGTACCCAACTATGTGGTACTTGGGTTCTGGGTAATACTAACAACAGTATAGGTTTTGGGCAGGTACTTGGACAATTAGCGCAGAATTTGGTCCAAGAGTCCAAGCACCTAAATAAATCGGGTTTACTGCACCAAATAATGAAATCTGAAAGGTTTTTTGGTACCTTAAACCCCCAAGACTTACGTACTTTTGGACCCGTAGGCAGGGTAGGTGGTGATTTGGTAGGTTGATGGTCCTTGCGCGAAAAGGAGCGCTAAACATTATTAGACTTTGGGGGACGGCACCTCCAAAACTCCTTGTTGAGAGGGCACCCTGCGCAACCTTTTTATCTCCCCATCTTCCTGAGGCTTAGGATTTAGGGTTAAAGTTTAGGGTGGGTGCGGTTTTGGGAATTTGTGAGAAACTCCCGTGTACCCGTTGCTATCAGAAACTTCTCTCGGATTTTTGTATCTAATGCGTACATACTTGCGATGCAGAACCAGAAGTAGAATTATACAGAGGAAACAAATTTTCAAAATCTCGAATACCCTCACGTCCTAAGCCCTGCTGCCTAAACTCTATATGCCCCAAATCCTGCACTGAATTGTCTTTGATTCCACGCGCGGAGTTTTCTAAATCCCAAAAAATACATGGGCCCGCTCCTTTGTCGAATTCCCAGCCACGCCTTCTAAGGCCGTACCCACCCGCCTCGACCCAAGACTATATCCGGCAGCTATTCACAAAATCACTTGGATCTACGATGCAAGACTAAAGAGTTGCGCTCGGAAACGCCGCGCCCAAGGAAATCACTAACAAACCACAGTTGGGGGGACCAACAATGTTTTTTGGGGGGCGTGCCCCCAACCTTCCGCCTACTTGCGTTTCCCCGGCATCCAGGTTTTCCAGACCCTTTGAGGGTACTGTGAAAGGGCGAAAGCCTTGGGAGGCTTCTGAGACCGAGAGTCTAACCTTACACTCTAGACGCGAAGCCCTCTCTGTCCTAATAACCCCCTTAAAGGGTCTGTATGACAACCATATTTTGGAAAAACAAATTTCGAAGTCTTGACCCCCAAACCTTGTGTGTATATATATATACATATACATATATCTATATATATATATAGAGACATGTGACATGTGTGTACGTATGCATACATCATTTTTTGATCTGTTTATCGATCCATCTAAGTATGTGGAGGCAAGGGTGCTCCCTGAACCGTATAACCTCAAATCCCCAAACCCTAAACCCAAAAGAAGCCCGACGCCTGAAGACCCGAGGAAGCGGCTGACGAGCCTTCATTGCAAGGTGATTCAGGCTAAGCGTTTGGGGTTCAGGGTCTGGGGATTATGGTTTAGGGCTTAGGGTCTAGGGTCTTGGGTTAAGAGTATAGAGTTCCTGTATTATGCTGAGCATTGTACCTTAAGGGTCCAAGTATCCAATGGTTGGGTCCTTGGGGCTTTGGTGCTTGTAATTCTAGTACAAGCTTGCGGTAAGTATATGACTATTGAGTACTTGGACCGTGGACCCTTAGGGGTAGGCTTTAGGGTTAGCATTTAGGCGTCCGGACGGAACCGCCAAGAAGGTTATGTTCCCCCAATTAACATGCAACCCTTCTAAGAATCTCAACCCCAAACCCTAAGCCCTAAGCCCTAAATCCTAAACCCTGAGCCCTAATTACATTTACATTTAAGGACTATAGGATATCAGCTGGACCTAACTTGGCCTTTCGCCTGGCCTAGGCCCGAGGCCCCCCAAACCCAACAACCCAAAACACACCCCGGCGAGATTAAACCATTGACCTTAGGTGGACCCCCTACCCAGTAATAGTGACTACAATGGATGGTAGGGATTATATTAGGTTCCTCTTGTATTCCTACTATACCACTATTACAGAGTGGGGGGTCCTCCTAACATTGACCCAATAAGGCTTAGTATTGTTCATAGCTTCTACAGTCACACGCTCAACAGCCCGTCTGGAGGAGGCAAGAAGCTACTCATGATCCTCAAGCGTTATCAAGTCATGGTCATGCATGCAGGAACAAGAAGGTCCGCTTCGGAGATTACTACGAGCCATCATGAAATCGATGAGATGGCTCAAAGAAACTACCACATACAACAGAAGCTTGAGATAACCAGCAACATCTAAGCAATTTTGATCTGGAGGTTTCCAAAAAGAGGGGGACCCCAATAAAGACCTCAAAATATTGCAAAATAGCAAAATCCCTATTATAGGGACCCCGCAAAAAAAGGTACCCTTAATTTTGGCAGACCCCCATTTAGGCTTTTCTGCAGCGGTTCTCAGTACCTCAACAAAACAGAGCTCTTAATTCCAGAGCCCAGGCGTATCATAAGAAGCCCTGCTTCATCCTGAAGGAAAACATCGTCTGCTCCCCATAACGGACGTTTGCGTAGAAAGGTGAGTAATACCTGGGCCCTAAGAGTGAGTAACAAAATAACCCAAAATCCATCAAAACGGTCCAGAAGGCCGTTATGTTGCATATTGTTGGGGTTCAGGTACCCCCTAGGGTTCAGGGTTTAGGGCTTTAAATGCCCTAGTCCTGACTACAAGCAGTTCGATTCTGGAGCATGTTCTGAAACTGATGACCCATCCCACAGTCTCAGCCTCGCTTAGAAGAGAATGGGATTCAGGGGTTTCCCCAAAATGTGTACTTTTTTGGGGGGGGCCCAATAATAAGGACGATAGGATTTTGGGTTCTATATTGGGGTCCCCCTATTTGGGGAAATTACCATTTTGAGTTTGAGGGTTTAGGGCTGTATGGACTATCGCAGAGAACATATTATGTAGGACTACAATTAACGTCCTTCATTCCCTACTGAGCATCTAGCAGCAACCATCTTAGCCCTCTAAGCCATACATTCATGACCCTGATCCCCGAGCCGTGTGCGCCATCGCATTCCCTGAGGGTTTCAGGTTTAGGGTTTAGGGATTACCTCCACTACAAACCTTACTACCCAAATCCCATGTACCTAGCTAGTAGGTACTTGGACCCTCTGGACATATCATGTAAGCGCCTGGATAATTACGATAGGCAAAGGAGGTATACTATACTACAGCTAGATTCTTCTTCAAGGGTAAAGCCCTAACCCTAAACCCTAAACATTGAAAATTCTTTGGGCTTCTACATTACATAAACCTCCATGTAAGGCCAGTTTCCATGTTGTTTTCGATGTTCTTTCCATTTGATTCTGCATTCTCCATGCTTGGCACCCGTAGCCCCAACTCTAAGGGGCCAGGTACTTGAATAGTATGTAATTTGGGCCCGAAGTATCTACATAGGAACGGAAAACCTCGTGCCTCGTGGTCCAGCGCTGCTTGGCAAGGCACCTGGTGCCTGGGGACCTGCGCGAATGTCCCTAAACCCTAAACCCTAAACCTACCCACCATCTAGACTAATGGGTTAAGGGTTTAGGGTTGAAGGGTAATGGGGAAAGTACTACAAAAAGGCTCTGCCTCCTAGAGCACTTGTACGCGCAGAGGAATTGTGGCCTAACGTTGGCTACTGGTATTCCTAGAGGGTCCAAGGACCCAAATAATCGGGGTTTTAGGGCGCAAATACTATACTATTCATGGTACTTGGGCCCTAAAACCCTATCATTTGGGTCCTTGGACCCCAAACCCTAAACCCTAACCCCGAAACCCCTAAACCCTAAACCCTCAGGGATTGATTTTGGGACACGTGTTTACCACCTGTTGCGTCGTTCCAGGTAGAGACTGTTTGGGGCTCGGAATTCATGATTTAACCCAAAAGGTTCAAGTACCCGATTGAGCTTCCAGTATAGATGCTTGGGGCCCAAGTGATATATACCCTTTGCCCAAAACCCTAAAGTAATATATACATATATACATATATGTAAACAAGTACACCATTTGGGTACCTTTACTCACCCAAAACACAGGTTTGTTCGCTTTGCAGCCCAAGTACGGGACCGCTCAGAACTTCCCCTACGCACCCTAAACCCTAAACCCCCGAATCCAACCCTAAACCCTGAACCCTCAACCCTACCTGAACCCCAAAACTATGTAGAATAATGGCCTTCTGGGCTATATTTAGGGGCTTGGGGCAATTAATTTTTTTAACCTACTTTTGGGGTCCAGGTAAACGCCATGTGTGCACCCCGAAGGATCTCCTGAAGTATGCCACAGCTATTGGCTCAGGCTGGCTTCCTGCTGGCGGAAATCCTTCGGGCTTCAGACTCAAGCTCAGAGGGTTTAGGCTTCACCGTTTCAGGGTTTCAGTGTTTATGGTTTAGGGGTTTGAGGGGTTTTGGGGGTTTAGGGAGGGTTTAAGGCTTAGGGTTTAGGGCTGCTACCGTGGATGGCGGACATCTTGCACCACCTCATATAACTCCACGCAGTTGTAGCGGGCAGGGCTGTATGCTGACTTCTTTCAGAAGTCAATGGTGCACCCTCATCATGACATGCCTCTTCAGATGGGTTTAGGATTTAGAATTTAAGGTTTACGATTTTTTGGATGGAATTCCTCTCGAAGCCCTGGACACAAACCAGATCCTCTACTACCTTCTTTTGTACAATGTATTAAGATAGCGTTTACCCTAATCCTTGGTTACCTTTGATTTGGGAAACGAAACTTTTTGCGGCTAGTATCTTGTATGCACCTATGTACGGGGGCCTAAAAAAGTGGCATAAACCCTAAACCGTGAATTCTAGGTACCTCAAACAGGAACCCTGAACCCCATGCATGCTGCAGCCTTTGCCCGCTGACTGCTCTTGACCTTGGATTTAATTTAGGGTGTAGTGGTTCAGAGGTTTAGGGTTTAGGATTTGTGGGTTAGGGGGTTTAGGGTTAAGGGGGTTTAGGGGTTTAGGGGTTTTAGGGGTTTACGGTTTAGAGGTTTAGGGTCTAGGGTCTAGGGTCTTGGGAATAATTGCTAGGGGTAATTAACTACTCGGGGCTTAGGAGACAAGGCTCTCTGGCGATGAAGAAGAATCAGTGTGTGTGCGTGTGCGAATATATATATATATATAGTTTGAAATGTAAAGCCTACTGCGCAACTGGAATTTGATCATTCTCTTGGTGCCCTAAACCCTGAACCCTAGACCATGTAGAGTACTCTCCAAAATCAGGACTCCCCTTGTCTCGTCCCATTTTCGCAAGATCCCACCACCCCAAAAAGAGGGGGTCTGAAAACTCCTAAACCCCAAACTCAAACAACATCTTTTTGGAAGCCCACATGTATTTCATAAAAAAAACCCCGAATACATGCACACATGGGTTTCAGGCTAAAGGTTTGGGGTTTTGGGGTTAGGATTTAAGGGGTTAAGGGTTTAGGGGTCTAGGTTTTGCGATTTAAGGCTTTCAGGGTTACAGGGGCTTAGGGCTTAAAGGACTTCGATAGGGCTTTCGGCTTGTCACGTGAAAATATGGGGCTGAAGAAATTGGATCCCGTTGCGGGAGTTCCTATAACGAGGAATCAATACCATTCGGGTGCATGTAAGGACATTTCTGACTATCCGCGTGTAAGATTGTCAAAGTTATGGTGCCGTTTTGGGTTTCAATTCTATTCTGGCCCACTTTTCAAAGGCACTCCAAATAGGGGCTCAGTTTTTGACAGCCCTCCATACGGGTTTAGGTTTTAGTTTCTGACTGGAGGCTGATACAGGAGTTTCGGGTTTGCTTGGAGGCTCCGGGAGACCTAGAGGTTAATGATAAGCAAAATTTGGGTTACTACCTGGCTTATAGGGGTTGTAAGCACCCTAAACCCTAAACCCTTTGCTTACTAGGTCCCCGGATCCACCAAGTGACTTGGAGTACCCCAAGACTATCAGGACTGTGTTCGGCTCAGAAAACAACCCTGAGGGTCCAAGGACCCAAATGATAGGGTTTTAGGGCCCAAATACTATGATGTTGATGGTATTATGGCTCTAAAACCCCATTATTTGGGTCCTTGGACCCTAAACCCTAAACCCCAAACCCCTAGGGTTTAGAGGTTAGGGTTTAGGGGTTTGGGGTTAAGGGTTTGCAGGTCCAAGGACCCAAATAATAGGGCTTTAGAGCCATAATGCCATTAGCATTATAGTATACTTACCCAAGACCTGTACTAGAATTACTATTAATTACCCCAAACCCAAGTACCTAATTATTAGGTACTTGGACCCTTAGGGAAGTATGCACAATTATGGACTGTCGTGCTGGTTTTAAGGCGTTTGGGCCATGTTTTACCTACTTTTGGGGCCCAGGTAAGCCCTAAATTCCAAATCTTCAAGAGCTTGAGGTCGGGGCTTCATCTAGAAGCCATAATGAGTGCCAGTGGTTTTTCCCTTCAAGCACTCAAACAGGTATAGCAAAATCTACCCCAAATCACAAGTTCTTAGAACCGCGCCATCGAGCTGACTCGTTCCTGGAAAATTGGGCGGCACCCCTAAACCTCAAACCCCAAACCACCAGATTTGGATTTAGTAAGTTTCTTCCGGAACCAGGGGAACTCCAGCAGTCCCAGAAAGCAGCGAACGCTGGGACAAACCGGGAAGGGATCCGGTTAGAGGGGTAGGGTTTAGGTTGGGTATCTCCCCCCCAGTAACAGTCTATATTAGGGGTCCTATTAAGGGCTATACATAACCCTACTATAATTATTATCCAACTGTTACTGAGTGGGGGCAGTACCCAAGGTTTAGGGTTGAGCTGCACCCTCTCCGGTTGAGGGCTACGTAGAGGACTAGCTGACCAGCTCGGAACGCACGACAACATGTACCCGAAAAGACGATCAGCAACTGCGTGTCTGCTGCATATATGCACTTTTCTGACACTGGTACCCTAAACCCCAAAGCCTAGTATCTTGCGTCTGGTCAGGAACAGAAACTTCATTAATCAGCAGGGAATGGAGACATCCATACAGTAGTCGCAGTATAGTCCTGCATAGTTCCTAGGGCTTACGGCTCAACCCACTGTTTCGGGCTCTAGCTTACGGTTTAGGATGTAGGGTTTAGGACGTAACCGCTGCAAACCATTCATATCCTGCAACCCGGTCGGGCAACACTATGCATATGGGAGCTTCTCAAACGGGAGGCCCTTAGGGACCCTCGGGATACTGGGGGATTCTGTGGGGACTTCGGCGCATCCTAACTGGGGATTTGGGAAACTGGCATATATGCATGATACAGGGGCTTACATACTTGCGCACATCGAAATGAGGTCCATGTGAGCTACCCTCTACCATAATTCTACACGGAATGCCAAACCATGATTTACGTAATCATTCCCGTACGTTCCAATAGAACCCGAGTTTCCATATCATTTGCATTTTCTTTTCCATTTGGTTCTCCATAATTGGAAAATACAATGCCCTCTAGCATGTACAACTATTTAAAACCCTACACCCTAAACCGTGTGCACCTCTTTGGTCTTCTGCAACATGCTTTTGTCAACTCAGCGGCATGTCCCGTGAAACACACTGAACCCACACGCTAAACTCTGAAGGTATACCGTTTAGGAGTTTAGGTGTAGGCTTTGTCTATTCGGGTTGATTCTTAAACCAAACCCTAGGCCCTAGAAACCCAGTTGCCTATATAATGGGTTCCTGCCCCCATGGCCCATACCAACTCATGTATGAATTCCTGCGCTTCTAGGAAAGACCTGGACCCTGAATGTCCCTCTTTTTTAGGATTTTGTCTGGTATTTATTGCAGGGTATAAACCCCCGAAAAGTTGGACATCAGGGTCCAAGCAGAAGTTGAAACAGCAACTGCGCAGCCTCTTGAACACACAAAGGTTCTTTAGACCTAAGCCCAAAACCCCAAAACGTTAAGCCCCAAACCCCTAATCCTTAAATCCCTAAACCTAAACCACGAAGCCCTAAACCCTCAACCCCTAAACCCTGAGCCCTTTAAAACCGGGAACCCTTGAACCCCTAAACCCCTAAACCCTTCAAACCCTAAACTCCTAAACCCTTAAAACCTTGAAACTTTGAACCTTAAACCTTCAACGTTGAACTCCAGACCCCCAAACCCTAAACCACACCCTTGTCAACTGAGAACCCCAGCTCGACGAGCTGGAGGTGTTTTGGGAATCTTTGCCGCCAGATGCCCTGGCTCAGGAGGAGCCCAGCGAAGTTTAGGATTAGGGAGCTAAGGATTATAGTAACGGGGATTAAGCATTCGGGCTTAGTTAGGGATTCGGGTTTAGGGAGTGGGGTTGAGGCATTGGGGCTTAGGCATTACGGTCTAGAATTGAGGGCTTATAAGATTTGAAATGTTAGAGTTTAGGGCTTCTCCTGGCGTCAGAAATATGCCACAAATATGGGCAAATCATGTTCGAGACCCTCATATCACTGAACCCCCTTCCGGTGTTCTCAAAACATCCCTCTAAAAACTATTAGTTTGGAATTTAAGAATGCAAAAAAAACCAGCACCATTCCTGCATAGAATTAAGGTGGCATTGCCTCTACAACAATCCAGCAAACGTGGAGCAACCCAGCAACCTTCACGCTGCATTGAGCATTCCCGGGACTAGCCGTATTCGAAACACTTCATGTTAAAACTCATGTGTCACAACTTGCGCTCTCGCTTTGGGCTGGCAATACTGTGAGTTTCCAGCAACGCGCGCGGAATGTATACTGGTAATGGGAGTAATACGTGAACTGCTGCAAATAATAATGAACACAATCATTACCAAGATCGAAGATCTATATTCTTTGCATAACCATGGTATAAACTACCTCCAGTATTGGCAAGTGCTTAGGCCTCTGTATTACGACAACCGAGCATGTAAGCGTTCCACAGCGGTGTACGATTCTAGCTGATGTTGTTGCGGTGTGGAGGTTCGCGCGCTCAGCTCAGAAGTTCCTGTTAAGGTTCGGGCTGTGCGCTTAAGATTTTCTAGGGTATGCGGGACCCATAATGCAGGGCTCCTTAAGTTGGAGACCCGTTAATGGGGC
>CAJNIZ010047942.1:11184-34460 GCA_905231905.1 Symbiodinium pilosum | reverse complement strand
TCAGCTTCATTTCACTAAAACATAAGGCCCCGCAGCCACCTCTTCTGTAGCTTAAAGGGTTTCTCGAGTCGCAGCCAGAAGCTCCAATAGTTTCGGGGTTGAGGTTTGGTTGGTTCAAAGTGTACATAGGTTAGATTTTGAGGTTAGGGGCTTTCACAACCAAGGGTTCTGTACAATGTGGAAACATGCAAACATTGGAAAGTGATCTCTGTGTGGGCCGTCTGTACTGCGTTCGTTAGTTGCACCAGAATCCTAAACCTGTCGCCCTATTCGAATTACGGCACCAAGCCTGATGATTCAGGAAACACCATGAAACTCAGCCATCATCCCCCAGGCCTTAAGAACATAAACCTCCCAGCCTGAGTAGTAGGCTCACAGCATCTCGGGACCATCCATTGTTGGGAGGGGGATCGGATTTACCGGCACTGTGGCGGTCTCTTCAAAGAGGTAGCGTGGGAGCCTGAATTGTCAGCACGATTCTCCCCCTAGGGATCCATGTATGTAAATAATCTCTACATTGGGCCCCAAAGTCTGCAAATATTACCTACATTGGGTTATTTGGATCCCTAGGGCTCCCTTTAGAATCACTGTAGCACGACATACTCCAAGACCTTTTTCTAGTTTTTTGGCACCTACATAAATTGTAGGGGTTTGCAGTCCAGGGCTTGGAGTTTCAGGGCTCCTTTATCCCTGTCCAAGGACTCAGGGGTTTGCCAGGGACTGCTCCCACGCAGGGACTGCTCAAAAAACAAAGTATATATGTATATACAAATACCTGTAACCGCACGTTCCTCTCAACTGTCCTTTGTAAATCCCATGAGCGAACCTTATGGTAGATGCTGAAAGTCTATAACCCCTTGAAAACAGGTTTCCAGCAGCCAAACGTCGCTGACGTCTTCCAGTCAGGACCGCGATGTCTCAGACATGCAAACGTTTTTTGGCTTCAGTTTTTGGTGTAGAGTTGAGGACGTTTGACAGATTGCTGGCTTCCATGGAAGATTCTTCCCTAAATTTCTGGTTCCTTCCTGTCTGATCGTTCAATCAAGACTTGCGTTCTATTGCCGTAGACAGTGGGCTCCCTGCTCCCACTTTTGAGGGACTAGCCAGTGCCTGCGCGGCCACTATCCCATCAGAAAGAGACAGTAATAGAGACAGGGAGAGGTTAAGACAATTTGTTTGCTTGTAGCAGACAAGACTATGGACCTGCATCATGGTTTTTCACTGCTTGCCATTGCCCGAAGTGTCAACATTGTTCTCTCCGCCATGGCTTGGAAAGAAAGCTGCAATCTTGAGGCTCCAATGCGATGCTTCGCTTGAAAGGTTGGATACATTTACTTGCCGGATTGAAGTTCCGAGGTGATCACAGCTTCCTCCATTGAGGACATGCCAGACGTGCCCCTCATGGATCCTGGTTGTCCAACTTTTCTGGGGGTATGCCCTACATATCTATGGGACACTATCCCCAAAAAGGAAGGACATCCAGGGTCCAGGTAGTGCCTAAGCCCCCAAAGCCCAGAGCCTAAGCCTCGAACCCTAAGCCAAGCCATCCTATCGCGTATCGGCCTATCTGGCCAAAGCCGTAAGCGACGAAGCCATCTGCCGTCCACCAGCTTGCGAAGTTTATGAGGGGTTTGGGGTTATAGTCTCCCTTAAGTAGATAGAATATGGCTTTGGGTATATTATAATGAGATCCCCATATACCCCCATATTCTATCTACTTAAGGGTGACTATAACTGGGTTGCTGTTGAGGAACTGAAAGTAAGTTACTGTAAGGAAACCTGGCATGATTTACTGTAGACCCATTAGGAGTCATGGTTTTAATTCCTTAAAGTGGGGTTCTATAGGGGATATTAGGAGGGATACTAGGAGTTTAGACTATATTATATACTATGGCTCATATTGTGGTAACCTAGTTTAAGTCCCTGAATAGAAACACAGGTTAAGGGCTTATAGACTGATGGGGCTATGACTGGGGGCTGAGGGAGTATTAGAGTGAATGTAGTTGCAGTACCTGCTGGGCGGTAAGCTTACTAAGTTGTTTTGACGTCGCCCTTCAAGGGTTCAAGTACCTATTTCGGGTGGTCTTGACACCCCGGCTCCGCTACGGGCACGTCAGGGCCTAAGCTTGTACATAACAACAGTACCTGACCCTTTGCGTTGTACATGGTGTAGCTGCTCGAGCTTTCGGGGCTACGCTTGTTTTTAGAATTCGTTGACACAAAAAGACTGCGGGACACCACCCTGATCAACAGCCCTAAACCGCCATAAGCCTTGGATGATAAAACCGTTGTAAGTGCTTCTTGACCCGCAAGCTTGACCCTGACCCTAAACCATACGTCCTTATAAGGGCACACCATGGGGAATGTCCGTTTGAAGCAGACAGTCCACAATGGCAACTGTTTTTGCGATATTTGGAGCCCCAGTTTCATGAGAAGGTGAACCCAAACACCTCGCCTTACACTGCATCCTTTGTGTTCACCTTGGTGTGTCACAGCGAGCACCACAAGCCCTAAATCCTACACCATCAGCCTTACAAGCACTAAAACCTTACACCCCGGTGCCGGGCTACCAGGATGGGCTATAATGCCTTGAATTTCTTCTGTAGCGCCCCAAAAAAGGTCATTTTCCACTGGTGGATAGTAGGGAACTGAAAGACAGATGAATTCCCTCATTCCACCTGTAAAAGGGATAGGGCCAGAGTGATACTGATCTGTTTGGAGTTTAGGGTTCATACCTCCGGGTGTTCCTAAATCCTAAACCCTAAACCCTAAACCTAAGCCGAGAAGCGAAACTGTAGCTTCGAGATTTCAATAGACTGACTTTGCTCGCTGCATCCCATGTGAGCTGCAGTCTGAACTCCTTGATATATGAGGAATTATGCGGTTTAGGGTTTAGGGTTTCAGGGGGTTATGTATGGGGATTTTATAGGGACTAGTACGGGGATACTAGGCGTTCAGACTATAGCTCGTGGGGGTGAAGCCCTATGCTTTCTAAAACCCTATACCAGCGCTCTTAATCAGGCTAAAAGCACCAAACCGTATCAACTTAGCTGCAACTTTCAACGTCTGCGAAACCCCGTAGGATCTACAAAGACTAGAATTCTATAATTTCTGTACACCCTATTCTGTAAACCCCAGCCATACCACAGTCAGACACTAGGTTAGAAGTACCCTGGACCTAAACCCTACACCGCAAAATTTTGAACCCCTGTACACCCTATACTCTATCCAAACCCTGTAGTCTCGGTAGCTTTCAAGTACCCTGGACCTTCAATTACCCGAACCCTTAGCACAAACCCTTAAGGCCTTGAAACTTATGGGATTGGAGTTTATCGAGTAGTGTAAGAGCCAAAAACACCCAACCCTCTAAAGCCTTAAACCCTAAGCCGCAAACCCTAACCAAGCTGAACCCTTAAACCTATATGTCCCTGTCGCTGCATAGACACTTCAGCTCTAGGCATCTCCACAGCTCAAAGTAGGCACTGCTCCTGAATTTTAGGACCCAAATCAGATTTGGTTCCAGACGGGGAGCCCCCCAACAAAATCTCGCCCGAACCCTAAAGCCTAAACCCTATATATATATATATATCTCTGTATATATATATATATCCAATGTGTCCCCGTGTAGAAGCTGTGAAGCATTGAAAGTACTTGGAGGTCCATTGTACTTATAACCTACGTGGTAACTGCAGTTACAACCTACATGTAAGTTCCATAACTACAGTTACCCTAGAAAGAATTGGGTTATAACTACAGTTACTAAGTAGGTTAGAAGTACAATGGACCTCCAAGTAGGCTCAATACTTCAAACTTTGACCCTAAACCCTAAACCCTAAACTTTGAAGTATTGAAAGTAGGCCTCCAGACTCTCCGCGCTGGCTGCTTCCCTGGGCGGCTCACAGCGAGATCGGGCCTCCTGGCGAAGCTACAGATTTGGGGCTTTGGGCGTTTTGGGGTTTAGGAGTTTTAAGGGTTTAGGGTTTCAGGTCTTTAGGGCTTGGGGTTTAGGATTTTTAGGGTTTAGATATTTTTGACTTAGGGTTTAGGGTTTAGGGCACAAGGGATTGTAGAGTGTGAAGAGACTATAACTAGGCCAGGGGGTGCAGGGACTATAGAGATGATGTGATTCATAGGATACAGCTTTATGGTGTTCAGGGTTTAGCGTTTAGGGTTTTGGGTTTGGGTTTTAGGCCCGAAACCCAAAGCCCTAAACGCTAAACCCCAAACCCTAAACCCTGAACTTTAGGGTTTGTTCGAGGGGCGGCTAGGGATCGGCGGCGTTCAGGAGATTCTAGAGGCCATAGGCCTCATGGAAATGATAGGGCCTGATAGGTTTCATAGGACTTGCAAGGTCATTTGAGACGGCAGAGCTCGTAGGGATTTTAGGATCTTGGTTTAAGGTTTAGGAAGGGGTTTACCTTCCCTTATTGATTTACATGGGAGCCATAAGATCCCCCAAACTTCCAATTCGTTTCGAAGCTTGTTGATCATAGGTGCTCCCCTTTTTGTTTGTCGGGGGGGTGGGGGGAGGCACACGCTAATCAAGTACCAACATTGAGGATCCCCGTGATGAAAACATATTGCAGTCATATTCTTATTTTTTGCGGGTTGGCATTTCAGTCCTTGTCTTTGATAGTAGTACCAGCAATAAAGTTTTTCGTGGTAAAGCGTACCACAATTTTGTCGGACTGCGACGCATCTGAAGCGCCAATGAATTTGATCTTCCCTTCTAAAACGGTAAGCCATAAAAACTCAGCCCGAGCCCTCAACCTGCGTCCCAAGCTAAACCCTTCCAAACCTACTTCCCAAGTCCTCTGGGCCTGTAAGTAGATTACTAGAGGAGGTCCAGGGTTAGGGCTCAAAACAGCTGTAGTCTAAACTCCTCATAGGGGGTTATCTAGAGGACTACTACTATACGGGTGATTAAGCGGGGATGCTAGGAATTACGCCTATGCATGTGTGATTACTGGAAACCTTATTCGCAGCGTTCTCTTGTTTGCCCGCCTCAGTTCGGAGGTTTCATGTTGCATTACGCGCCATTCCCCACGTATACCAGCCGCAATCAATCATGTGTTTCCCCAAATCTTACGCTGGAACTGATTTCCCAAATAGAATAACTCCATCCTTGCATACCTGGAGTCCATACACTAAAGTGGGCCATCTTTGGAAATTTCTCACTGTTATCTGAAAGCTGAAGAAGGAATGCATGAACCTATTTTCATGTGAACTCACCCTAAGGAACGTACAGTCGTTTTGTAAGCGCCCCAGAAATGTAGTAACCAGTAAGCCGTAAACCCTAAACCCTAAATGTTGCCCTTGACGCGGAGACCTTGTGACTTGTGGCAACAGCACCGGGCATTGCCCATTCCCTAAGGCCCCATGTAGGTACTATATATACACTCTGGGTTTAGGGTTTGGGTTTTAGGGGGGGGGCCAATGTAGATAGTATTTGCAGGCGGCTTGCCACCCAGCAGTCCCCAATCCGAACAGGTCTGTCCAGCTTTGATTGGCTGAACCTGCTTTCAATCCTTATATAACCCCGATATAAGCCCTATATATTTGAATCCAAACTATATAAATAAGCGCTATAAGCGCTATACATTTGAATCCTTATATAACCCTATATAAGCCCCTAAGACAAGGGTGCCAGGCTTGGTCTCAAGAAAAGTTGGTCCTTCTCAGGTGTGCATGCAATGAAGCCTCCAGCGCCTAAAGGGTTACTGTATTACTGCTTTATCATAATGCTACATTACCATGGTCCGTGTACTGTAGTATCATATTTCTACACTACTTCATTTCTGTAATGCTGTAGTACCATATGACTACATTGCTTGGTTGCTGTGTTGATATATATATATATACACATATTACTGTACTGGGTGGCTCCCCTACTAGTGGTATAGTTGGAAAAGAATACATATATATATGGGAAACTGAATTCGATTCCCTTGTCCCATGTGGCCAACTGAATGTAGACATGACCAGATTGAGGGTCGAAATCTTGTATCATGGGTTCCCTTACCACCCCCCAAGGTTCCCTGTTAATTGATGTTATTTGGGGGTAATTTAGGCTAATTAAGGCTAAGTAAGGCGGGAGCCAAGAGGGGTAGTGTAGAGGGGACCCATCATTGCACCCTACAGCCTGACCCTTCCTGAATGCCACTCCAGCATGGCTAGTGTTAGGGTTTGAGGTTTTGGGAGCCCTTTCCCCTGCAGCCATTTTTGCCCGAGCGGACAGTAGCTTTCTCCCACGGGTTCTCATCTTCCAACATTTGCGAAACATGCAGCGGGCTACTCCGCCAGCGCAGAATCCACCTCTCGAAGGCCACTTGGCAGACAGATTGTAGCAACCACGGTTCATCTATAAGTGCCATACAAACAATATGTAAGTTACAAACGTATAGTAGCAACAACGATGGTAGGTGTGCAGCCGTCTTTTTACCTAAGAAGGTGAGAGTTTGTCAAATAAACAGTGTACAATTCTTGATAGGGACCCGCAAAATCCCTAGTATTCACCATGTATCCATGGAGTATCCCATAAACCTGTCATAATCCCTATAGATCTCTTGGGGTGCCTGACGACTCAGCCCCCGGCCCACTTTTGAGAAGCCTCATTTTCCATGTTCTTCCATTCTGATTCCCCACTACAGCCCCTCAAGTCCTGAAGCCTGTAGATCCCTCCGGTAAGGTCCCTAAAAGGCCCCCCTTTCTTAAGAAACTGGGATACATGGCTTGTTGGTCACCTGGCTTACCTAGAGGGCTGGTCAATGGACCTGAAGCTTGATGACGTTTAGGGTTTAGGGCTTATAAGTTGAAGGATTCAGGGTCGGGGTGTTTGAGTTTCAGGTTGAGGGTGTACTCGTAAACCCATTGGCTACAGTATTTCTGTATGGGTTCTACCTCCTCAAGAAAGGGTGATTACTACAGAACTGTAGGTGATGCTAGGTTTAGGGTTTAGGGTGTAGGGTTTAGGGTTCAGGAATTTAGGGTTTAGGGTTACATGTCTACTGTGCGAATGTACCTGGCACCTTGCCGCTGCTAGGGTATACTTGAAAAGTATGGTTGTATAGGATGGGACTGTATAGTGGCTCCGAGGGAATAAAGGAAAAGAAAACGGAGACTACTACTATATACAGTGAAATACATGTGCGGAAACTACTATCTAAAGTTAGATACATGTGTATATATATATATGTCATATGTGTATTTCTACGTTGGGCTATTTATGGGGCTTATGAAGTTTCACTCCCTGACACACTCTACTAAGCCTTAGGGTCCTCAACATACAGGGGAACCGCAAAGGGCATACCGGCAGGGTAGAGCAAAAACTCATGTCCGGCATCGTGTAGGAAAAGCTAGGAAAAGCTCGGAGAAGCTGCAGAACCCTGGGTTTGGGGTAAACCCTAAACCCTGTACCTCAGCATTCTTGACTTATTTGGGAGGGTCTGGCAGACTGTGCAAGCTTCAGTACGCATCTGGATATAGACTCTGTGAGGCCCAGAAAGTCGAATGTCCCTCAATACCTTAAGTCATATCAAGGACCCGAGTATAACGTAGGATATATTCCCTAATTGAAGGATCTTAGGCTTTCTGGGTACCTTAAAACCCCATTCCCTAATTGAGGGATATTCGGCTTTCTGGGGTTAACTTACCTGCAGAGTCTCCCGTTTGCACAGACAGAATCCTTCCCAGGGCTAGGCTTCAGAGCCTGACGGCCTGATGGTCATGGGGTTTAGGAAGTCGAGTTTGAGCTAACGGAGCAGAAATTAGAAGGATTATAACGATTATAGAAGGGTTGCATGGGATTATATGGGGTTATATGAGGGAGGTTGGGTGGACCCTAGGGATAATGGAATTTCAAGTATCCAGCTTAGACATCCCTACATATCCCTATCCCCCTAACCCCTTGAAAGGTACCCTAATTGTGCATGTGGACCTTTGGAGTAGTCAGTCATCACTGAGTCGCACTTATCCAGTCCCATTCTAAGGTTGGGATCCCTAGTCTCCTCCCCACAAACCAACTGGACTCACAAATACTTCGGGTTCCAACCGCCGCCATGTTGAATTTCTATCTTTCAGTAAAGCCATACGAACCACCCCTCCCAAAAAAAAGAATAGCCTGACTCATTGTCCTGAACCTTATAGCCCTAAAGCCCACGCCTAAGGCACAATTCGACAGCTTGCAGCGCTAGGGCTCGAACCTCCCAGTGGTCGACTTCTAAAGATTTCTGGCCAGTACTTAATATGGGTCCCTACTTCGAAGTAGGAATCTTAGAATATGGTCCCTATTTTAAGGGGTTATGAAACATGGGCCCCTATTTAAAGGGGTTTTAGAATATGGGTCCCTACTTTAAGGAGGGTGAGCTAGGGTCTAAACTCCTTAAAGGGGATTCTAGAGGTGATTCTTTAGGAGAGTATTATAGGGGTTATTAATAGGGAGACTGGGAGTTTTGACTATGGGTTTAGGGTTTAGGGTATGGTCCCTATTTTAAGGGGTTATAGGGACATGCGTCAGCATTCACCCCACGCCCCCCCGCCCTCCTCCACCACCCGATGGTCCATGATATAGAGTGTGATTATCCTTCCCCGCTCCCCTGTGGTCCTGTGGTCTGGGTTTGGCGGTTTAGTTTAGAGGTTCAGATTAGGTCTATAGAGGCTTATAGTGATTATTAAGGGTTTCTATAAGGTTTGAAGAAAGTGTGCAAACGGTTGTTAGTTCCATAGCAGCTGTTTAAAAGGGTTCGGGAAGGTTTCTGAGCGGTTTCTAGAGGCTTTTATACAGGGCTTGTAGAGAAAGAGGTTTCCAGAAAGTTTCAAACGTCAGGGCAAAACATATGTGGGTGTTTCTTGAAATTATGGTCCCTTTTTGGGTACCCTAAATCTTAGGTGCCGTATTATAACAGGGACCCAAAAAGGGACCATAATTTTGACATCCACCCATGTGTACACATCACGGGGGGTTCGCTTCAGAGCCCTTCCAACAGCATTCGCAAAACGTTTCCGGGGGGTTCGCGAGGTTCGTGGCGGTTCGCGGAGCTCTCGCGGGGTTTGTAGAACCCTTGGGGGGGTTAGTAGAACCCGTTCGCAGAACCTTGTTTGGGTGTTCGATGAACCCTATGTGGTTCACGGCTACCTTCGGCTAGCTTTTCGTGGATTCGACAGATTTCGGTTTACCCTAGTGGGCGTACTCACGGAGAGGGGTACACATACATTTCTTTCCCAAAAAAGTTTTATAGACTTCTACAGAGGATTTACAGGAGTTCAGGGCTTTTATACGGATGCTCTATAAAAGCATAGAGAGTTTTTCTGGGGTGGTTCATATAGAGTTTATAAAGGATTCATAGAATTTTGTTGGGGGCTACTGCGGTCTGCGCCCTGTGGTGATGGTTTATAGAGGGTGTGAAAGAGGGTTTAGAGAGGTTTTACGGAGAGTTCATGGTTCTCTGGGGGTTATAGATATGGTAGTTTCCAAGTTGGGGGGTACCCCAATAGAGACCCCGATACACTATAATCCATCTTATTAGGACCCCCAAAATGTGCACCTAAATTTGGGAACCCCCCCATATATGGCTCATCACCAGATGGAGACCATACCGTGGTAGTGGGAATGCGGAGCGCAGGACGCATACAGAGGGTTTAGTGTATAGGGTTCAGGGGTATATAGGAAGATGTATGTGTGTGTATATATATATATATGCCTCCAGCCCCTCCAGCCCCTCAGCCCCTTCCCCAGCACCTCCAACACCTCAAGAGGAGCAAAGAAAGATTGAGCAGCGATCAGAAATTCGGCCCAATCTGGACGCTGGGTTAGGAAATTCCAGTCTGGCCAGCCCTGATTTCTTGTTTGGAACGATTTCTTATTGAGTGCGCTCACCGTCGTGGTGGTGGTGGTGGTGGTGGTGGTGGTGGTGGTGGTGGTGGTGGTGGTGGTGGTTGTCGTTTGCTGTTGTTTATTGTCTTGAGTTGGTTTGGCGTCATTTATTCACCTAGCTTCGCAGTCCGTTGGACGCTGAGTCCTGCTTGTTTGGTTTTTTTATGAAGAGGTCTAGGTACACAACCGAAACTCAGGAAATTTCGAGAACGGCAAGTGACAGGCCTGGTGCCTGTTTTTGTAGGTTTCTCTGGCTTCTCCCAACCACGCACGCTATACTACCCTCCTAATGTTCTCGCTTGATAAGCCTAGATGGTTTAGGGGGGGCAGTGTGCGGGATTGGCTAGGCTAGGGAGCCCTTAACCCCACACCCTGAAATTGTTTTTGCATAGGCAGCTCTGGGTCTCTATGGCTTGACCACATCTTGATGAATGTCCTTGTTTGTTCGGCTTAGGAGTTAGGATTAGTGTTTAGAGTCTGGGCGCTTTAGGGCTGGATTTTTGCAGGCTTCTGGGCTGTCCGTCCAGGGCACTCAGTACCTGCTTGAAGACACATGGGGCCTAGAAACCGGTCGCAGCGGCGCATTGAGGTTAAGGAAGGTCTTCAAGTCATCGTATGCATCTTACAAGTTTGGTGCAGTGCGGAAGCCTGTAAGCCTATTGTTGATGGACGAAATCCTGCAGACCCTTTAGACCTAGACCATTGGGATCATGGCACTATGGTATTCCTCGTCGTATACCTTGGTCATGCTGGATTTTGTTTATGAACCCTATAGTTGTCATCTGGGGGTCCTTTCGTTTACTGCAGGACGCAGTTTGTGGATGAACATCTTGGGGGGTTTAGGGTCTAGGTCCTAACTGCCCGCATCTTTCCTAACCCTGCATCTTTCTCACCCCCCCAATGGTCATCCCTGAACTTGGCTTCTTTATGGCTCATGACGGTTTATCAAGAGGGAACCCTAGGGGGGCATAGTATAGGGGATGGGAGGGTCAGGAGGCATTCAATGACACATAGATTCTACCAACATATAGTATGATGTACAGCAATATACGATGATATATACTACATTCTACTACAATACACCACACTATAGACCCTTGTAAAAAGATCCTGTTTTGCCAAAATGTTAGGCAAAAGCTAGTCAAAACACTGTAGGAGCTTGCATAATTCATAAGATCATCCCCTCATAACCCTCATATTCTTGTAGTAGAATTCCCACCAACCCTATTCCTAAGTATTTGGCCCCACAGAATGCCCTTCCAAGCTGTAATGAATCAGTACTTTCCCACATGTAGAGCTGCATCCTCAGCAGGGGTAGGGCATTCGACCGCACCCCTAAACCCTAAACCCTAAACCCCAAACCCCAACCCTAAACACCCCTCAAACCCTACTCTCAACCCCAAACCGGTTTAGGGGTTTAGAGTTTAGGGGTTTAGGGTTTAGGGTTGGGAAACAACGATCACGTAGCCATATAGTGTGTACTTGGGCCCTAAAACAGTGAGATGGGAACTCATTTGGACCCTGAGTATACATTATATACCCTAGAAGCCCAGTTACCTATATATTGGGTTCCTGTCCTTAAGTCCCTATATAATTTTATACTATCTGTAACCCAAGGACCTACTATGTGGGTACCTGGGCTTCTAGGGATGCCTACCGTAAACCCTAAACGGTATATATACTACGGAACTACATGGACCCCTTGTGCAGCAGGTGGTACAGGACTTTTGCCAATTCACGGATTGGCGGAAGCAACACGGACACAAACACAGGCACAAGGGGATGCCTTTGCAGAATCCGAAATTAGCGTCTGTTTATCCAAGGGTTTAGGGTTTAGTGCTTCAGGGTTTAGGGTTTAGGACTGGGTTTTGGGGCCTAGGATTTTCAGATAAAAGGGCTCAAGCATCCAATTACACGCTCCTGACTTTTTGTACGGGTACTTGTAGGCCCGAACTTGGACAAGGTTTTAGGGCTTAGGATACTTGACTGTGTGGGGGCCTCCAGAGCCCAGAGTCTTCGAAAAGGCTGGTGTCCATACACTCGGGCATAATGATGCCAGATTGTGATTGCAATCGAAAAGGCCCGGCATAAGATTCCGATTCTCTGGAGGTGCTTGTCAAGAGACCTTGGTATGGGCACGTAGACTTGCGGGCGCAAGGTTTCTCAAAAGACTTAGTCCTTGCGTGATGGAAAGTCACAGTTTCAGGGGTCCCTGAGATTGAGAACTTCCGGCATATTCTTTCGTATAGCGCATGTCTGTTTTCCAAGAACGTCCACTTGTGTGGATCCCCAATGTTGCGGAGGGGTGTCTGTCGTCCTCAGAATGTTCCCTCTCTCCCTTCTGCACAGCCCTTCATAACCCATATCTTATATGATGCCTTACGCCTGCTGGAAGTGGCCAACGAGTACCAGTAGACCCCTAATTAATAAACCCCCTCCCCTTAATAGGGATTATAATAGGGATCCTAATACCTAGATCCGGGGTTCGGGCCTTAATACCAGACTGAATAGGTAAAGGATCCTTTACCCTCTTCGGGCTGAAAAAACGACTTCGGGCTGAATTCCTTGAAATCTGTTCCTGAGGTCTTGACAAGATGCTTGTGATGTGAGTATTGTGGCCTATCAAGCTTCAATTCTCTTCGATCATATACAATCAAGACAATAAAGAGCCTTGCAAAGCGTACAACTTAGCCAACTTGATAGGAGGGAGAATGTTGAATTCTGGATTTGTGTAATCAGCTACTCTTCCAAATCCAGATTGAAGACAATTCCCAGCGTGAGCTGCGCATGGCAGCTGGCTATGACTGATCGGGAGGTGCGCCCTCCCCACTGCGCTTCTTTCTGCATGCTCGATCTGCTTGCAGGTGATTGCAGGCATGTCTTAATTGGCTGAGTGGTGCACGTGACATCTCTGTTCCTGATATCCTTTGGCTTTGCAACCGCACCAGCTCAGTACCAACACTAGCATACTTTCAGCCTTTTGCCAGAAGTACTCATGGCTGGGACACACATGAATCCTGTCCTGGCAACCGAGTTGGCGCGTGAAGGCCATGTGCCCAATCTTGTAAGGCTGCATTTCCCCAACACTTCTAGCAAGAGAACATTTGGATTGTGAGAGGCCTGGGATCTATGCCAGATCTCTACTGGAAGAAATGCTATGAGCTGGTGTTCTCTCACGAGACTTGTGAAGCCAAGGCCTATACCCCCAATTCTCCTCCTGTAAAAAGAGCCTTCCTGATCCAGGAACCAATCTCGGAGATTCAGATGTGGATATTGCTGGAAAATTATCGCGCCCATGGTGTATGCCACTACTTGGCAACCGTGGTCCGCAGATTTTCCTGAGAGTTTCTTGGTGGGCAACTAATTAAAGGCAATGGGGTTAGCGCAGGACCGGGTATCATAATCCATTTGTATCTTGCTATCAGGATGTAATGTAAAGTTGTAGCCCCATCTTTAGCCGAACCCTAGATCCCTTCCTCAACTACTTCAATTCCCTATCAGTAGTGTCCCAAGCCAAGGCAGATGGATTGACCATTGGCATCACGGGCTTTCGCAGCATCTTCCTGGGATACTGAGGTCTCGAGGAAGGAAAGTAGGATTTGCCAGGGGAAGGGCACGGACAACGCCAAAAACAACTGTGCAATCTGCGAATTTCTTTCTTTGTCTGCTGCTTGAAAAGAAGTATGTAGAAACCACATTCGAGACCCATCGCAGGTTACTTTATGGCTTCTTCAAGTACGCTACTTCTCGCTGTGGAGCCTTGGGCAAAGATGGTGAGAATTCAATCATAGCTTCTGAACAAGCTTTCATGTTGAGGAAGTGCATGCTAAGGTGATTTGGATCTGGCCAAATTATCTTCAAGATTGTGCGCCCCGTTACTGCACTGTGTGATGAGTATCAGAGCAGGACAACTGTAATTTGGAAGGCAACATAGGGCTCAAGAAGAGCAGTTGGTTTTGAGTGGCAGCAATGCCTCCTGCAGGGTTCCAAGCGCCGGATCCTTTAGCCTTAGATGGCCTTGCGAGCGCATGGGAGCGCAACCGGTCCATCAGGAACCGCGTAATGCAAAGTGGAAGTTTGCTGCAGTGGCCTGATTCGAAGAAAGTTGGTGTGATCAGCTTTGAGACTATGAGCTACAACTACAAGGTGCTCTTACGTCTACTTAGAATCTGGCTTCCAGATCTTGAGAAGCTGAAAACCATCAACGTCTATGCTGCCCGTCGTGAGGTGCAAGTGGATGCAGGGTGCGTGTTGGTCAGTAGTTGGTGCGTGTAGTTTGAACGACACGATGCCTGCAGGTGGCCATCCTGAGGACGAAAGTGCATCTGCCAGAAGATGCGGTAAGGGTGGCTTGTGATGCCAATAGCTTGCGCTGCTTCATGACGTACATGATCAAGCGCCATGATGGTGGTTCCCGCCGTGTGCTTTGGCAGCACATGGCTTCATGAGAACTGGAAGCTAGGCAGTCTTCCATGATACGACTCTGCGCATGGGCCAAGGATAGCTTGGTTCAGATGCTCTACGATGAGCTTCTGAAGTACTTTGAGCCTGTGGCAAAGCCACAGAATGTTGACAAATCAAAGTCGGATGATGACCTTGATACGCCAATGACGCAGGCTGAGCTTATGGATGGTGATGATGATATAATGGATTGCGTTGATGATGCGGAGTTGGCTGCTCTCCTTGGCTGTAGGGCTGGGACAGAGGCTGCAAAGTCCAATTCGCCAGGTAGCCTCCCAAGTTTGGGCTCATTTGAAACCTCAGGAACAGGCTCCAGTGGTTCCCGGGAGTCCTTGCACACGGGTTTGACCTCGGACCTTCAGGACAAGTTGGTTGTTTCTGAACTGATGGTTGGTAAGAGTCCAACTCCTGGTACCCCGCCCCGAGTGGTTGCCAAGAAGAAGCATGTGGAGCCGGTGGTCATAGAGGACAGCCCCGCGTGTCCGCCCCCCCCGGCTAAGAAGGCCAAGGCGTTGGATGAAGAAAAGCGTCTTCGCGTGGAATATTTGAAGTCACTTGCTTGACTATAGGTGGGTCCTGTGTTATTGAAATTTGAAGTGTTTCGTGCGTGCATAAGCATGTTTTTGTTTCATGAAACCCAAGGTCTGAGATTGCAAAGCGGACCCAAACCCTGCAGTGCGCAAGGCCTCTGCAAGCTCGGGTTGGGCCTCAGGTGCCAGATTTTGCGGCTGACACCCAGGTCATGGACATGTCTCCAGTGGCAAGGGATTTGAAGAAGATGTTTGATAAGGCTGCGTCAGAGAAGGCTAGCGCATTCTCAGACAAGGCCATTGCATTGGAGAATGCAAGCGGGACATCTCGAAGCGAGCCAGCAGTGGCGGACTCTTCGGCAAAGCCTGTGCCTGAACATGAGGCAGACCCTGAGGAGTCCACTAAGGCTCCCGCAATCGAGAAGACGGATGATGATGAGGAGGATTTGTTTAATGTTGAGCCCAAAGAATTCCTTACGCGTGAGTCGCAGTTTGCTGACAAAAAGCCGGCAACAGAAGAGCAGCTAGAGGAGGCAGGTTCCGATGCTGAGAGGGTAATGAAAAAGCCTGCTGCGAAAGCAAAAGCCAAAAGTAAAGCCAAGGCAAAGGCCCAAGCAAAGGCCAAAGCAAAGGCCAAAGCAAAAGCCAAAGCAAAAGGCAAGGCAAAAGGTAAGCCAGGCAGACCAAAGGGTAGTGTGGCCAAGACAACAGCCAAAGATGATGGTGATGAAGAAGAATGCGCAGATGATGCTAAAGATGAGCAGCCAGCCCCAGTAGAGGAGGAGGAGCAGGAAGCTTCGGCCGAGTTGGGGGAACCCCAGTCCAAGGGTTCTAGTGAAAAAGATTCCGAGGAAGACAAGCCAGAGGAGAAGCCAGCTGAGCATGTTAGGGCCACGTTTGCCAGGCGCTACCGGCCTGAGACTTGTGTCTTCGCAGGGAAACGCTGGGATGCCATTCGTTCTGCCTTCATGCTGAACATCGCTGGTAAAGTGTGCAATGCATCCAAGGTGGAGGTGGCTAGGTTTTATCAAGCCATCTGTATTTTCCTTCTCCAATTGTACTTGTCACTAGAACTCCACTAAGGCATCCTTCTGGAAACACTGCATGGAGTTCATCAAGGAGGGGGCCGGCAAAGTCGATGGCACGAATATTCACAAGATTTGCGAGAAGGCTGTGCCAGGCTTTATGGCTTTGGAGGAGACACAGGGCATCTTGGAGTGTAAAATCTTCCTAAAATTTTGAACTAGTAACTAGCCTTGTGATTTCCAGAATTCCATTTCTTGGGCTGCCATCTTCAGCTAAGGCTACCTGGTCTGATTTCCTACGATGCTGACGCACAGCTTCTTGAGTCCTAGCGGGGTTCCATTAGGACTGTTGGAGGGCGAAGGCTTGGCTTGCGCAAGATTCAATTTCTCATTACCTGGGCTTAGAACACATTGGACCTGATCCTGATGCGCGATCTTCACGAAACCACTCAAAATGCAGACAGTAATTAACTTGATATAGGCTTCGGAAAGCTGCCAAGCATCCTTCATGTACCAACAGCTCCAGCTACTTGCGATTCCAGAGTGGAATCCAATCTGACATCCGTGCCGGGGTTCTTGACAAAAGGGGTCCTGCGCAAATCTCTGCGTGGGCGGATCAGAAAAAGTGCATGCAGCTTTGCCCTCAGTGCGGCCCTCACACTGTGCACTCTCAAGCGGATGGGAACTTTATCATGCCGGGGGGTGCAGGTACTTCTTCGAACCCAAGAATGTCACGACTTCCTCGGGGACTGCTTGTGTATGCCAAACACGGCGTGGTGACTTCCCTTCGTGCTGCCAGCCTGTTTACCTTTTGCTGCGAGGGTAATTTGGTTTCTTGGAGGCCAAGTGTAAACTCATGCTGCTGCTTCCAGTGTTCTGATAGTGTATGCCGTGGCCCTGATCTCACAACATGGTGCCCTTGCGTGGGAGTGACATCGATTTCAACGTTCCGCCTTCTGACTGGTCCAGCCTTCCCAGAAAGCATGCAGTGGTGCTAAGTCGTCTGGAATGGTTGGGGGCACCGAAAGAACCATATCAGCAGTTCAGGTTATGCTCACTTTAAACTGCTCACTTCAAACCTTGAACACTTCGCTTAAAGCCTTCCTTATCTGAGGCATTCATTTTCTTGGTGTTGATGATGGGATATTGCAGCCTGGCCGAACACAAGGATCACTTCCAGGTGATTGATATGTTTTCTGGGCAAGCCCGATTGGCAAAACTTGGCCATGGTTTGGGGCTGAACGTGGCAGCCATGGACAAGATATATGATAAGAGTGGAGATAACAAGAAGAAGAGCAACTGCATGGACTTGGGCACAAATGGTGGTTTTGCGCATCTTGTCTTCATTTTCTTCAGGGCATTCTTAAATCAATTCTGCGTGGTGTCATAATGTTTCTCAGCTGAGGGCTGCGATTGGGATTCTTATGCAGAGCCGCATGGATGACGTTTTGATGATGTTGGGGATCCCCTGCAGCACGTTTGCGACAGTATCTCGAGGATCAACGCAGCGTTGCGAGTTTATGGGCATGGGATCCGTGACGTCCCTCACTGTCTACCGCGCAAACAAAGTTGCTAGCAGGCCTGTGTGGGCATAGCTTTCCCCAAGATTCCTAGTCTAAAGATGCATCCCAACTCTTCTCAAGAATCCCAAGACCCCTGCAAAGATCCTTCAAAACCAAAACCCCATACCTTCCAAAACTAAGGTTCGAGAGCCAATTTCCAACCCCCCTTTTAGGTCCTTGATTTGCGGGGGTTGGGTTTTAGGAAACCCCATACCTTCCAAAACTAAGGTTCGAGAGCCAATTTCCAACTCCCCTTTTAGGTCCTTGATTTGGGGGGGTTGGGTTTTAGGGAAATAGTAGCTTTCAAGGCATTTTCACAAAACCTTATTAGGTTCCTGACTGAGTGGGGCTGGATTTGGGAAAGACTACTCCAAAACATTGCAAAGCTTCTCTGGGGCCAAACCTGTTTCTGCCAACTCAGACTTATTCTACGCAGGATTTTTAGGCCCAAAGCTTTATCCCATAAAATTTAGAACGGCAATGCTTCTAACTTATTCTGATCAAAACGTCCTCAAAACTTTCTTGCTGGGGCTTATCAGAAGGGTGCAATATCCCATCATGCCAGCTTGCTCTGCAGGGCCATGTTGTTGGTCCTCCTCATCGTTGCTCTCGGAGGGGTGGTGGTGATAGAACAGCCATCCTCGTCTTTATTGCCTTGCCACAAAGCTTTTCACGCAGTGACGGCCATGCTACGTGCCAGACTGCTTCCAGTGACTTGTCAAGCAGAACAGAAGACTCCAGCCTCCAGCAAAAGCAACATGATCTCCGTTTAATACATGCCCGTGCCCAGGTCTACAAAGTAGCCTTTTGGATGCATGCTTTCGGCCACAAAAGCTGCAAGAGAATTGTGCTCTGGAGCAGCAGTGCAGGGCTGAGACTTTTTTGCATTGGAAGCATGAAAAGGAAGGCCTTGGCTGATGCGCAGCCAGCAGCGGAGACCTACCGGGACAGGAAGGGATGCAAGAGGTTCAAGGGGGGGCCTCGCTTAAAAGAATCGCAGAGACTTGGCAATTGACTTTCATGTCAGCATGCGCAAGGCAAGGTGGTTCAGCGTGGGGACATGGCTTTTTTGAAGATGCAGCATGTCAGCTAAGGACATACACGCCTGTGTTTGCTGCAAAAGTCCTACGAAGCCGGCTGGCTATGCCAGCAGAAAAACCCTTGCTTCCCCAGGCACGGCCCTTGCTAACTCAAAGTTAATGAAATGTACTCCTCCCATACTGCTGCCCAGGTCCCCTTCTGGACGCCCAGCATCGAAAACTTCGTGGAGATAGTGGCCCAGGATGACATTCCCATCGATGATCCTTTCAATGAGGCGGAGCTATGGTCACCCTTTGATTACTTGAGAGCCAGCCGGCATCTGAACATTCCTGAGTCGGTAAAGGCTTTGCTTCCTAGAGTTCCGTAAATCTTTTGACAAGCCGGCAGAGGCAAATCTGAAAGCATGGAGCCCTCGACAAGGAAGTGGTTCTGGTGTACACAGCTGCCACACTCTGGACGCATAAAGAATTCTCGAGCTCAGGCTTTGAAACCTTGTAATTCCTGAATTCCAAGTGTAATTCGGGCTTTTTTACCTGCGTTATCCACTGACGCATGAAATGGAGGGTTTGAACTCAGGCGTTTTTACCTGAAACTCAGGCGTTTTTACCTGAAACTCAGGCATTTTTACCCGTCATCCTGAAAACCCTCTGCCCAAGCAGGGTTCAAACTCCTGTTTGAACCCTGGCTGTGAGCATGCTTGGAGATCTTGCTTCGCGCGACCTACGCACTTCAGGCATTTTGGGGGTCAGGCCTGGTCCTGTGCTAGCTTCTTACACCATGTCTTTCGAGAGCAGAACGCTTTCGAACTCAACTCTGGCGCGTGGCCTCGAGCTTGTGCATGCCTGCTCGCACAGCATGCTCCACGATCCTGAGCTGGAGACCATGCAGAAAGAGCTGAAGGCAAGGTTGTTCTGCTGGGCTTGCGTGTGTGAAGACTACATGCATGCATGGCACTGTCTGGCTTCATTTTGTTGCTTCAGGCTTTGAAAGAGGAAATGGACATGGTGGCTACAACCATGACGGACGAGCTTTGGGAACAGCTTGGCGACGATGATCTCATGATGATGTTTCGCGTCCAGGCTTCCAATCTAGCAAGTCCAACGCTTGGAAGAAGCACCATGTTCCAGTCATGCTAGCCTCTGAAGTGCTGTCCTTGTTGCAGCAGGCGGTGGCTCCTCCAGCACCGCCTGAGCTGTGCAAAGCTGAGGCTGCGGATGTCAAGCTAGAATCCTTGAAAAAGGAACTAGAAAGTTTGGTGGATGCGCAGCCAACTGGCTACAGTGGGTGGCCCTCAATGGCTCCAGACGACTCATCAGAACATGCTACTGAACTTGAAGGGTTTCCGGAAGCACCTGTTCAGGAAGATGATTACAACGATGGGCTAGTTGACAACCTACTTGGGGACAGAGCCACAGAGCAACCTCAGGATGTTGGCCCTACTCCTGTTGCGGAAGTTGCGCCTCTCCAGCTGATTCCAATGCAGAGTTCCCCTCCTCCTGCGCAGAAGGACAAGGCTTTGCAGAAGGACGAGGCTTTGCAGAAGGACGAGGCTTTGCAGAAGGACGAGGCTTCGCAGAAGGAGGATGCTTTGCGTGCAAGGGACTCCAGTCAGGATTCGTCGTTTGTCCCTACACAGAAACTGCCATCGTCTGATTGCGATCCTGTCGAAGAGCCAACGAAGGTCTCAGATCATTCTGATGCCAAGCATGATGGCAACGGAATAAAATGCGCCCCTACTACCGATGAACTGGAGAGTATCCGTGACGATGATGATGATGATTACCGCTATGTCTTGATTTCCCAGCCACCTCCTGTGCTCAGCTCGGGCGCTATATACCAAAAGCTTCGCAGAGTGTTTATGCCCCGGGCTGATGGATCTTTCCTGACAAGTACCGAATTTCGGGAACAATGGAAAGACATCGTGGGTGGTGGTAGGGATAGCATCATGGGGCTCTTTGAGAAGGTTGCCTACAATGTGGACTGGTGTGCTCCCAAAATCTTACCTTGGTGCCCTCCTCACCTCCTCTACCATAAACCAGCAGCAATACACTTAATGTGAAACTCCGGATGCCCAAGGCCCTGAGTACCTCCCAGACCAACCCAACTCCTAGCATCTTCGCAGGACCGCTTTGTGAAGAAGTGCCGGTACATCAGCGAGTCGATCCAGGAAGAGAGCCTGGAAATCCAGGGCGAGTTCCTTACTGAGGAGGACATGCGTACCGCGAAGTTCCCTGAGCCTCTGGGTTTCATAGTTGCTTCTTGCGTTGTGATTCTGAATGTGGGTATTTAAAGCGGGTACTAGATTGAGGCACAAAATTGCGGGCATCAAGCGCTATTGCTCCAAGTTCCCCGACCAGTTGATGAGGCAGGTACCTTTCTTGATGTGTGTGTTCCTAAGCTTCCTAATTGCGAATGATGCTGAGGGAATCCAAGTATGGCCTTGGCACGATGTATTGGACTGATATCAAGGTGGCTGGCACCTTGAAGCATCTTGCTTGGCAAAAATCTTGTTGTGGTACATGTTACCTCTACATTAGCTTCTGAGCTCAAAGCTGAGGAAGACACGTCGCCAAGTCATGCGGGAAGCAATTGAGTGGGATGAGAAGTGCGACAAGAAGCCCTCCATGAAGGATCAAGACTTCGACAACTGGGGTCTCCTGGGCGGTGAGGGTAACTTGGTTATCTTAGTCCAAGGGTCCAAGTGTGGTGACTTCTGCTGACCCTCTAATGGTATAATCAACCCCCTGGGTTTTCTTGGTCTGTGTGACCAGTGTGATGTTGAACCATCACCTTCCCAGTGCCTACCCACGCCCTGAACGGAAGAAACCTTTTATCCCAAAACCCTATAAGCCCTCAGCCCTCAACCCTGAACCTTGGATCTAGTTGAGTGATGGTAGCAGGTAGCAGTTGCCAAGCTACTTCCCGCAATGATACCCGTATTTTGGTCATCCAAGATGCTCCGATGGGTGCGGCGTTGGCTGCCGATCCTGGTGCCCGCGAGGAACTTGATGATGAAGTTCATGAGCAGCCTGAGGATGGGCAGAACTTGAAGCATGGGTGGCCAGAGCTTGAGAAAGACATGGCACCCTCTGCCCTTCTAGTCCCTGCCAACCGATGCTTCCAGCGACACTTGAAGAAGTTGGAAGCCCTAGCCAAGCGTTTTACGGCCGCTGGAAAGTCGATAACTGATCTGCAGCAGCAGTCTGGGCCCCAATATCATATGTTGGAATCATGAAACCTCAGAGTGGAGCTTTTCTATGACATTTCCTCGTCAGGTTTCTGCAAAAGATCTCGGTGATGCAGAAGGAAATGAATGATGCTTCGGATGGTATCTTGAAGGTGCAGGGTGAAGGCTGCATCCATGGCTATAGCCGAAAGATGCTTGTCATTCTCGGGGCCAGTGCATGTTCTAGGCTTGAAAAGTGTAATTGCGTCCTACCAAGCCCGGTCCAAGGAAGCAGAGGGAGGTCAACAACATGCTACAGAAGGGTCGACAGCTGCGCTTCTGCTGCCATTGTACTGAAACTCTAAACCCACGAAAGCTCTAGCCCCCATAAAGCCCGAAACCCTACATCCCATCCTCAAAGACCAAGCCAAGGGTGATCCGATGTATGCTGCTGACGGAAAATGCCAGGTTCACTACTGAGTTTCGCAGTGTTCTTGAATTCCTTCGGATGCAAGTGTAGTGTCAAAAATTTCCTTCAACTGTCAGGTGCCATGCTCCGTCTCTTGACAAGCCGGCCGCGCAAGGAAAGGCAAAAGCTAGAGCCACGCGTGAGTATGTGAAGCCTAGCCAGCCAGAGCGCAGTGCTAAGCGCGCACGGCGCTAAATCTGCCTGCTACGGGCCCTGGATAGGATCCCCATCTGAAGTTTTTCAAGGAATATCATAAGCTAGTAAGTATGGTGATTGATTTTCTGAGGATGCCTTATCCAAATCCTTTAATTACTGTCTGTGCAAAGCGCGTTGCAGCTGGCAACGAGCTGGCAAATTAGCAGTTGTTTTCGCAACTGAAGTAGGTGAAGCAGCCTGCGCTCACTGTCGCAGAAAATGACATACTACATGCAAGCGGAAAGTCAGTTAATGGGTGTAAGGACTTGTCAATTAACTGAAGCCAGGTGGCATTCGCGATGATGATGAAAGTGATGATGATCACGATCAGCTCTTGCAGAATCTCGCAGAGAATCCGGCAGATGGGGTGGGAACCTTAGATCATGTGGGAAGCGTGCATTAACAACAGTTCCTCCGGAGAAAAAATCAGGTCAAGGGTTTCAGATTCTGAGTTTCATTGGCCTCGCATTGCAGGAAGAAAATCTACAGGTTTCAGGGCTTGGTTGTTTTAGTTTACAGCGCAGGTCATGCTATGTGGCCTATAACCCTATGCTATGTGGCCTATAACTCTAAATCCTCAACCCAGCCCTAAAATGTAAACTTGAGTGCACAGGAAGCCAGGATTTGGAAAGCCTTTGTGTCAGGACCAATTACAGTCTTTGGGGAGGGGGGTGTTTGAGAGTTCGCGCAGGGGCATGTGAGGGCCATTGGGAAAGTTGTTTGTCCTGGGGATGGGTTATTTTTTAAGATGGGCACTGCCTGCCTGAGCCTTACAAACCCTAAACCTTAGATCCGAAACTCCTAATGCATCCAAATCAGTCCGCAGCGTCAGAACACTACACTGATTTTAGATTTGGCCTCGGGGCCCTTTACCTTAAACCCTCGTATTATCCAATAGTAGTACACGTGAATTCTTACACCCAACTCCGCTGTTAAGTAATATTCGTGGTATCTGG
>CAJNIZ010047942.1:0-11084 GCA_905231905.1 Symbiodinium pilosum | reverse complement strand
ACCAGATACCACGAATATTACTTTGTTGCTGTACTCTAACACAATATCCTCAACCTGGCTCCTGACCCCAAGCCCCAGTTGCAGGCCACAGCTACTTCCGTGAATCGCGTGCTGGGAGCAGTGCGGCCTGAAGGGCGGCAAGTGACTGCTGCTAGGGATCCGGAAGAGTTTGCGCATAAGTTTTTCAAGAAGACAGGGTTTTCATTGCCGATTGAGATAGTTTGTACGGAGCATGAAGGTGAGGAGCAGATCAAAACTTGGCACGTGAGGCCCCAATCCTGGCTACAGTACTTGCTATCATCCTCACCTGAGCTTCTTTCAGGGCATGCAGATGTCAAACGGCAGTTCCTCTGCTTTTGGCAAGCTTTTCGGCTAGGCAACCCCGATCATGCCATTTTCTCTTCCCACTTAGTTAACTGCCTGGACCACTGTGTACCTTTGCTCCTACATGGAGATGAAGGTAGAAGCATGAAGAAGGGAAAGTGCATGATAATGTCCATACAGAGCATTTTAGGCTCTGTTCCCAAACCGAAATCGCGCTCCAGTTGTGATTGCGCCGAAATCCTACAGCAACACCCAAACCTGCCTGTGTTCGGAATGCAGGGTGATGCCAGCGATGCGTACAGCCTTTCAAGCACAGACCGGGTGTTTCTCAAGAACCAGAATACAAATTATCGTGGGTCAAGTTTTCTAAGTCGTTTCTTGCTCTTCAGCTTGGGGTCATGGATTTACCAGAAACACCCGGAAGTGATGGAAACATTGCTGGGAAAGCTAACAGACGACCTTGCTAGTCTGTTCTTTCGCGGGCTTTTAGTTGGCACTGACTGCTGGTTTGCGGCGGTTATTGCCATAAAGGGAGACATGGCTTTCCACAGGCAGACATATCTTCTAACAAGAAGCTATGCCAACGCAGGAACAAAATTTACGGGAGCAATATGCCACATGTGCGAAGCTGGGGGTCAGGGGCCGATGTTTGAGGATTATAGCGAATCTCCATGTTGGGAAACAACTTGTTTCAGAAGCAGGCCTTGGGACCCAGAACATGGAGACCCTACCTTAGCACGGGTACCTGGTTACAGTGCCCCGGAACGCCTTCTCGAGCCAGATCCCTTTCATGTAGTCAAAATGGGAGTTGGAAGGTCCATTGCCGGCGGAATCCTGGTGTATCTTGTTCGTCACACTTTCTTTGACTACGAAGGATGTGATGGCTTCAGCTTTAAGGTGCGCTTGGAACGAGCGCACTCGAGTTTCGCCCTTTTCTGCAAAGCAGAAAAAAGGTATCCATCCTTGCGCAGTTTCACAAAAGCTTTTCTGAACATGAAAAACTTGGCATCTGCACCATGGACAAACACCAAGGGTGCAGATACGCTTCACATGCTACGATGGTTGTACTTTCTCCTTGCTTTGCACTTCACAACGCCTGGAGACTGCAGGCAGCAGTGCAATGCTGACCCAGCAATCCTACAGAAAATGATGAAACTATGCAAAGCTTGCATTGACATGTTTCACTCAGTGCATTCCCATACGTTGTGGATGGAGAGAAGCTGTGCCCGTCGGTTGTATGTCGAGATAATGCGTGTTCTTCGTGGGTACCAGCTTCTTGGTTCACTTTGTTTGAGAGCCCGTTATCGGGCTTTCATACAAAAACCAAAGAATCACGCGCTCCACCACATTGCATGGAAGTTGAGACAGCAGCTAGCCAGTGGAGCACCACTAGTTTTAAACCCAGAAGCGATGTCCTGTGAACAAGATGAAGATTACATTGGCCGTATAGCTAGACTGTCCCGCAAAGTAGATGTGCGCCGGCAGGGCGAACGTGTTTTTCAAAGGCTCTTCTTGAAGATAAAGGCTGTCAGACGACGCCGAAGGACAGGGAAGGCTTGAACCCCAACTGAAGTAGTAATCCTTAAGAACACAAGTGCTAGAATCTGCTAGAACATCCAATCCGACATTGGGCCTCAAATCTCAGCCACTAACATTCCAACTTTATAACTGCAACATAGTAGGTCTGAAAATTGTTTAGGGTGTACCCAGAGCAGAAGTCCCTGTGCCTGCGTTGCCGCCGCACTTCGCAGCCAGTCACCAGAGCATTGAGCGTGTGCAACACAGCTTATGGATTGGCAGGGTTTGGTTGAACTTTCTTAGGGTCCCTTTTTCGTTGTTGTAGTATGTTACATGCATACTTCTTGGGCATTCGCTGGGATATGGCTTCATCATGCCGACCTCTTGGTCGTTTGAGGCTGATAGACCTGCGTGATTGATCCCTTGAGCCCCAAGCTTTAAATCCAAGGCTTGATGTTTGGGGAGCAATGCATACCAATACCCTAAGATCTTGATCCTTATGATTCTGGCCTTGCATAACTCTGTAGCACCCCCTGAAGATAGATGTGATGACCTTCTGGAAGCGCTAAAACACAGCAAGCACATCACGATAATGCTTTAAAGCAGGTTCTGACATGAAATCTTGGATTGATGGAGTTTTCCCTTCGGGCTGATTTTTTGTGTTCGGGCTCATTTACCTCACTCGGGCTTTTTTTCAGGGCTGAACAGGTTCGGGCTGAAAAAAGAGCCTGACATGGATGTAGGTATTAAGGCCCTCAAAAAGAAGGGGGTTTATTAATCATGGGTCTACATTAGCCATCATTGCAGTTCCTCAGGCCCCAGGTATTTCCATGAGGGGCACAGTCTGAGTCCCCAAGCTCCCCCAGTAGGGTTTAGGGTTTGGGGTTTAGGGCTTAGGGTTTAGGGTTATTGCCTGGTTGGTTGTTTGTACGAGTTTCGAACCAATGTTTGACCTAGTTTTGAGGTGCGGTAAATTCTAAACCCTAAACCCTGTGCTGTCCCATGCATGGTTGGCACTTCTAACCTTACCGGGCGGCTGGTGAGGGGCTCAATCTAAGTTAGCTATATAACAGAGAACGAAATGAAAAGAAGCTGGCACATAAAAAGGAAACTGCATGGGACTCAAGACTCTATACTGGCGGGGTTTCAGCAAACTTAAATCGAGGTACCATCACAGGCAAACAATGTTGTCCACCACACATCCATATCATGAAAACTGAGCTCAATTCATTAACAGCTACCCAGCTTACGTTGCTGGCTGTGGAACAAGACCCATGCCTCCAGATACTTTGTGTATCAAAAATGAGGGTTCGCTTTTCGGCTTCTTGATAGTTCGGCATTATTTCCGGGGGGGTGGGGGGGAGGGGGCATATCAGGCGATGCCTTTGTTTGCTTGGAAGACAAAGTATCAAGACCTTAAAGAGGTACCTCGCAGCTATGTTAGTAACCTTTATCCTCGTCGGCGCATCCAACGAACATGGTCGCCTGTAGCCATTTGAGGTATAGATAGGTATAGATAGGGCCCCGCAATGAATGACCTGAAACCCTAAGTCCTGAACTGGCATAGCGTCCACAGCAGAATACACCCGCAATAGTTCGGGTACCTCAACGAGAATTTTCGTAACCACCCAGCTAGATTCTTGCGATACATCATGGCCTCACTTGACGTTCTAGTGACCAATACCTCATGAAAGCAATGTCTAGCTTTGAACTCTCGATGCTGCTTGGGCCGCCCATGTGAACCCAGGAATTCTAGGGTTGAGGTTTTGGGCCAGGCGGCTTAGTGTTTGTTAGCTGACCACCAAGTGTGAAACCCTCTCTGACACCGCTGGTTCCAATATTTGCTGCTGTACTTCCCAACGACATACCTCGAAGCTACCCAAAGCTCTAGACACCCAAATAGGTTTCCTTTGGGCCGAAAGGGGTCCTATATAGGCACCGTACCCAGCAGGCCCTACGGAGAAGTTTTTGTTATGTCGTTTATTCGTAGGCAAAGCCATGACGGAAAGGTAGAGATAAGATGTATAGCCACAGCTGCACCAAGCGTAGTCAATAAACTTGAGCCCATTTCCAGATGAATTCAGCCAAATCTTATAGGTGGTTGTCAGCTTTGTGTTCCTTATATGAAAAACATTACTTGATCACGGGGTTGGTACCATCCCCAAAAAGATAAGGTCTATTTTGTTTTCTGACCGCTGGTAGTTCTTTATACAAGTAATGCTATCTTTCTTGGCTAAACCATACTCACCTTGAAGCTTCAAGTACACCCAAAACTCAAAGCAAAAACCTGTAAAGGAAGGGCAACCGGCCTTTGCCCAAGCCCCGTGAGTGGAGCAATGAATCATGCGGAAGGCCTGGTTGTCAGAGACCCTACCTGGACTGTGAATGTCCTTCCTTTTGGGGGTAATGTCCCATAAACTTGTAGGATATACCACCAAAAAGGTAGGACATCCAGGGTCCAGGTAAATCTTAAATTTGCATTTGGGGCCGGACAATATGCTTATAATAGTAGCAATAGAAATCAGAACAGTCATCATACTGATTCAGTAACAGCGGTTATCATCGTGATATTAGGAATAACAATACGGGTAAGCGTCAGAATAATAAACATATGATATTATGTTGGTAGGGTTCAGGGTCTTTCATGATTTGGTTGGAGCGTTGGGGGCTTAAGATGTAATGTCAGTTTCAAGGGTTGTGGGGCTGGGCATTTGGGTGGGCTTAGGCTCCAGAATGGGGCTAACCCAGAAAGGCCAGTATCCCTTAATTAGTGAATATTCCCTAAATCATATGCAGGACCCTAGTATGATTTAGCGCCATATATTCCCTTAAAGGAGATCTTGATACCTGGACCCTGCGAGGTTTCTGGCCTCAGGTGCCTATTATAACGAGCATTCATCATGGCAAGGGCCACCCTCAACTGTCCTAAATCCTTGTAAAGGTGTATCTTGAAGCTGCATACAAAACACATACCCCACTCTCATTGACCACTAGCCCATTTGGGGTTTAGGATAGGGCATTTAAGAGCATGGAGAGGATGATGGAACCTACTCTGTGATATAGGGTTTGGGGATTAGGGCGACTAAAGCCCCTCTTGTCGGCAGTTACAAAACCCTAAACACTAAAACCCTAAACCCATTTATATGTCAACAAAAGTCGTACAAACGCTGGGGGTTGTAATTACTCTGTACCTTGGACCTCGGAGCCTACTTGGAGGTCCATTGTACTTATCACCTACTTAGTAATTGTAGTTATAGCCTAAATAGAAGTCCCATAACTACCGCTACCCTAGACATAATGGGGTTATAACTTATAAGGACAGTTACTAAGTAGGCTATAAGTACAATGGACCTCCAAGTACTCAATCACTGGAGGTATTACCCTGCTTATAGGTACTGTCGCCGCTAGCTATAGGGTCACAAAGTGGATTTAGTGTACAGGTTCCAAGTACTTTGGACCTCTATCAGCCTAAACGCGAAACTCTAATTCCTAAATCCAAAGTGCAAATCCCAAAAATGAAATCCTATACCCCAAATCACCCTAAACCCTAAACCCCAAGCCCAGGTTTAACCTGGAGCCCCCACAAAAGACGTGACAGGATCATCCTGGGTTCCGATCCGTCGAGGACAAGTAGAAGCTGTAAGGTCTAGGGCTTAGGGTTTAAGGTTTAGGATTTAGGGTTTAGGGTTTAAGGTTTAGGATTTAGGGTTTGGGGTTTAGGATTTAGGGTTTATTTTGACCCTGGAGAAACTGCATGATGCCGTTGGTCTGCTCTGCTTCGAAGGTGTCTGGTAATTATGGGTTTCAGGGCTTTGAAAGCATTTTCTGCAGACTTAGGAAGTATAGGACTACAATGCGATGAGGGCTTTGTTTTAGGCTTTGAGGTTTGGGACGAGAGATATGCAGGACTCCCAGGGGGTTAGGACTGCGACTGAAGGTTTTACTGTTACTTAAGGCTGTTGGTTGTGGCCGTCTCAAGTGGTAACCCAAGCCCTAAACTTGTGGTAGTTGTGCACATGCGGTACTAGACGGTCATGTGCCCATTTGATGCTAGCCGCGGCTAAGGTTTCAAGACGCAATTGCAGTACAGAAGTAGGCATCAAAAACTATACTGCCTTCTCCAAGCTTTCCCGTGTTCTAGGCTCAACCAGCCATGAGTATATAAACCTAATCTAGCGGGAGCTTAACGTTTGGGATGGTAGTATGGAGGAGTTTGTTAGAGAACCGGTGAGATAAATCATGCTTGGCTCGTTCTACACTCGCCACACGGCAAAGCAATCGCATCCCCACGCAAAAACAGCCACCACCCCTAGTAGTACATATTCCCCTCTATATGTCATGGTACTTATTTGGGAACATGTATGAGATCGTTGGGGGCCTTTGTTACTAGGGCTCATTCCTAGACTGCAAGAGCCAGGATGGGTCGTTTTGCATCGGAACTTGGATGTCTTACTGTTGTTTAGGAGGGCTTAGTGTGTAGGGTTTACGGTTTAGGGTTACTGTCGTGTAAGAGGGAGTGGGCGGGACGGATCCCTGAAGAATCCCTACACAATCCCCCATAAGAGTTCTCATATTTACTCCTGCATCCCCCCGAGCATAAGTAAGAAGTTTGAAGGTTGTTGGTTAGCACGGCTGCCCAAAAAAGGAGTCCCTACTTGGGGCTTCAGGATACTTGCAACCTGCTTTGTGTTTGGGTTTAGGGTAGTGAGGCGTATCAAGATTATAAGCATTACGTATATTCTTCTACTACTTGTAACACTTTTATGCTATATCTGCTGGGTTACTAACTATTCCAGCTATTACTGGTATTCTTAGGAACAGAAGCATTATTTGTTGTAGTACCTTTCAGGCTAGCGCGAGAATACGAGTACGAGGTCGACGATTACTACTAACGCCGCTACCACCTACTACTATTAATCCTACGTTTTTGCATTACCTGTTAAATGCAACTGAACCGAAATCCTCAGCCCCAGAACTACAACTACTTTCGATATTGTTGGTTTGCATCCACCATTCCAGTCTACCCAAGTCAACAACCTTAAACCCGAAACCTGCTTAGCAGGTTATAAGTACCCAGGACGTCCAAGTTGTAACCTGCCAGCAGCCACCGCAAGTAAACTCGCAGGGGATCCAAACAGTCAATGGTGGTTTAGGGTGGTTTAGGGTTTAGGGTTATATAGAGGCCCAAAGAATTACCAATATAATGGTCCTGGATTTAGGCAAAAGTATTGGTCTGCATTTAGCCTTCTGCACCTTTGCCCTAGTCCCTAAACCCTAAACCTTAAACCCTAAACCCCAAAGATTTACATATCCCCAGGAAGGGCCCCTTAATTGAGCAACCCCTCTGCCCTTGAGCTTGAGGCTCCAACTAGCCCACTCTTTATGAACTTAAAGGAATTTTGTAGGTATCATTCCAGTCCAGCTTGAGGGTTTAGGTTTAGGGTTTGAGAGTTTAGGGTTCAGGGTTTAGGGTTTGAGGGTTTATTTAGGGTTTGAGGGTTTAGGGTTTGGGATCATGACCCTTGGGCGGCAGCTGCTTTGTTCGCCAGCTTTCCTTAGAATACTTCCAAGGGCAGCATATCTTCATGGACCGTCTGAAGAAGCTGGCAAACTCACTGAGCCCATTGATACATGAGGCAAACTAGGGGGATATCGGAAGGTTCCCTTTTTGGAGCCCTAACCCAATAAACTCTGAAGCCCTGAATCTAAACCCTAAACCCTACGCCCCAAACTCTAATCCCTTAACCCCAAGCCCCAAAACTAAACCCTAGACCGTGTGCATCCTGTAGGACTTCCGGGAAGATGCCGCAAAGACTGCGAGCCATAAGGCGATATCTTACCCAATCTCAAGGCTCAAAGGGCTAAGTACCTTACATGGATTGAAGAGGGATAGCTTGAAACAACAAAGTATGTAGATGCGTAGAGGATTTGGGCCACTAAGGATTCTGATTTAGGGCTAACGATGCAAACCCTAAACCTTAAGCACTCAAGCCTCAATCCTAAGGCCCTAAGCCCTACACCCTAAACCCTGAAATTTGTTCCTAAGCTTTATAACCTAATCCGCAAGGGGGTTTATGTACTTGGGTTTGAGGCGTCGGGCACAGGATCTGCTAGCCAGGCATAAAAGGGCAATTCAAGGGATGAATGAAGGCTTCAGTGGGTCATAGGGTGTAGGGTTTGCGATTTTAGGGTTTAGGGTGTCAGGGTTTATAGGGTTTAGGGTTTTTGGGTTTTTGGGTTTAGGGTTTAGGCTTCTAGGGTTCCGGGGTGTAGGTATTTAAAGGTTTCAGGGCATGCAGGGTTCGTGAAGGCCCGAGAAGAATCAATATACCAGGCACGCCCGTGTCAGAGAACAATGGGGTTATCTGTGCAAACTCCACTTGGAAGTGCGGTCTAAGTCAATGAAAGGGTTTTGGTGAGACCGACCCGTATAATTTGGTGAGACCGAGCTGTATAATGAAAGCGCGATGAGAATGATCTTGGGGGTTGTGGCCACCAAGGTTATCTTATTCGCTATCCGCAACAGAGACCCCTCCAGAATTTGTCATGTCAGGGGCGAACGCCTAAATACGCAGTATGGAACCACACCGTAAGTTTCAAGCATCAAGTACAGTAACTGAAGAACCCACGGCGGTGCTTCTATCAAGCGCAACTAAAGTGGAGTTTGCCAACCTAACTGCTATAGATTCCTCAAGGGCTACCCGCATAATCAGTATACCGAAACAGAAACTGCACGAGGTTCCTGACTGTACTTCTGGTGTTGGGAAACCCCAAGCACCAAATCCCAAAACTGCAAACTATAAGCCTTGTCTACAGTTTTGGAGGTTCCGCCTATATTCATTTATATGTACATACAACTTCAAAAATACATATACCTTATGAGAATATATATATATATATGTGTGATTTCATTAAGGCTTCCCAAGTTTGAGCCTGAGATGGGGAGTGGTTGCAAATGAACCCCCAGGGATCCAAATAGCCCAATGTAGGTCATATTTACAGATTTTGGTGCCCAATGTAGGTATTATTTGTATACTTAGATCCCTAGGCAAAACATCTTCATTTCCCTGGTCCGCAGCTTCGGGAAGCCGAAGGAGAAAAGGCTTCAGGTTCACACCCTAAACCCTAAACAAGGAGCTTCGATCCAAGGAGCTTCAAAGTGACTACCCAGCCTTAAAAAATCTCGGTGCCAGAAGTCTTTTCTTCGTTCCTGACTGAGCACCAGGGTCTTTAGGGAGCTTCACGGCCAGACCGCCAGCAGAAGTAGAGGGCCTTGGGCATGGGATTTAGGGTTTAGGGTTTAGGGTTTAGGGCCTGGGGCATGGGATTTAGGGATTACAATAAGGGTTTAGGGTTCAGGGTTTAGAGTTAGAAGTTTGAGGTTCAGGTTTAGAAGACTTTTTCGGGAGCAGGTTTGTGCATCAGTCAGCTGAATTATTCTAGAGTTAGACCAGTTAGGAATCTGGTAGTTGCCAGAAATGGGAGGTGCCCAACATACACCCCAGTATCCCATGATATTCTGGATTGAGCCCCCCAAACAGGACCCCCAATCTTTTTGCAAGCCCTACATCATATATATATATATGTACATATATATATATATGTGTCTCTCTCTCTCTCTCCCTACAGTATGTAGCCAAGGATGACGGCCCAATAACTTCAGAAACAGTCAAATGGGCCATGATTCTAGACATTTTTCGGGGTGGGAGATCCAGGTAGTGTCTAGGGTTCATACAGATGTTAGAGCTTTGGGCATAGGCTTCAGTGGGGTGCAGAAATAAAGTAGCGCCCATTGATATCCGGGCACCATCCATACGCTCGACACGGGTAGGGAAGACAAATGGGCGGGATGTGAGGTACGGACTAAATTTAGGTTGGGGGGAGGGACCTGTAGGGGACTATATAGGGTTTTGGGGGGGACTTTTGAAGGGATATACTACAAATTTAGTCCAGGGCTCATGTGTATCTGGCTTTGCTGTGATCCAGGTTCTGGGTTGTTGGAGAGTACAAGGCTGTTTTACGTCTTTTTAGCTCGTACATCGGTTTGGATACATGAAGGTCCACCCAAGAAGTAAGTGCTTTACAAAGATCTTTAAGGATATCTAGGATCTTTACGGAGGGAGTGTAGGGCGTGTTTTTGGCTTGGGGTTCGGGCTTAAGGTTTAGACGTAGGCCCCGTAGGCTTCATCCAATAATGACGACTTGACCTGCATAGTTTCGGGGGACGCCTGTGACTAAACTCCGAGTATCCCCCTCAATAATCCCTATAAAGCTCCACTATAAAATCCCCTATTTAACCACCTTAAATTCAAGAAGTTTAGACTATAGCCCATATGTTGTATGCAGGGGTCATACGGTTCATGTCACGGGTGAGCTGACTGGTGCCCATACACGGCGCAAGACTTCCTCCATCCACCATAGGCATCACAGACGAAGAACATTTCTGCAGGGAGAGCAAAACCGCAAACCTTGTTCACCTGACATGGCTGATCTGACAGTGGGAAGCATGGCCCTAAACGCTTGAGGCACATAAATCAGTCTGAATGGGTTTAGCGGCGCAATATAGGGTTCTGGGTACCCTCTACTAACATCTGAAGTGTTCTTGTTGGGTACTTTATCCCAGCGGGGCAATCTGCGGCAGCTTTGGACTGCATCGTTTAGTCTGCGGTTCAGGGCTTGCAGCTGAGAATGCTCGGTGTGCATTTGTGGTTGGCGGCTGGCTAGTCGTGTGGATGTATTTCGAAGCAAGAAATTGAACATCTGCTTCATCTTCATTGAAGCAGTGCAATGCAAGAGTATATCGTTGATGAGGCACTCCGGAGGGCGTAAACCCGAAGATCCGAACCTCAAAGTAGATATAACAGACTTCACGGTCCCCTACGGTGGTATTATTTTCACATGAAATGCTCACAGTCCTGGGTCACTCTGTTTAGGGTCCAGGGTTTAGGTGTTTGGGATTAAAGGCCTACAACACGTTAGCCTATCCTTCGGGCTACAAATAGCCCATCTCGATAGATTACGGCCCGAAATATGTCTCCTGTCTCTGATTTGGAGCCCCAAAGTAGTACCTCCAGCCCAAATCCCCAAAGAGACTGCGTGGTTTCGTGTTTAGGTTGTTTAGAGTAGGATAAAGTTTTTACAGGTCCGGGTGCCATCTTGATACTATCTGGCTTTCACGTCCAAAGGGTTCCCACAGAATTACCTGTCGCCCAAGTATATTAGGTATTGGTCTAAATTCCCTA
>CAJNIZ010047941.1:24051-34470 GCA_905231905.1 Symbiodinium pilosum | reverse complement strand
AGTTCCTTAAATCCCTATATTCCCCCAGTTTCCATTTCATTTTCCATGTTCTTTTCCATTTGATTCTCCATTATAGGCCATTATGGTAACTTAGTTTAAGTTCCTTAACAGCAACCCAGTCAAGGTTTCAGGTTTGCTACCAATGTAAACAAACTGAAACCCAACAGATGGGGAAGCCGGGAGTTGGCGGATCTATTTTGGGGAGTTTAGGGCTTGGGGTTTAGGGTTTTAGGGTTTTAGGGTTTAGGGCTTAGGGTTTAGGGCTTAGGGCTTAGGGTTTAGGGTTTAGGGTTTAGGGTTTGGAGTTGTACCTTGGTTTGGAGTGCTTGTAGGAATCTTACTAGAACCTGTCTTCTACTTGGGGTTATATAATCTACATGAGCTTCCGGGGCGCATAGAAGGAGAGCCCAGCTTCAGGTTTAGGGTTTAGGGTTTAGGGTATTAAATTTATCCATTCCACAACGTGCAGTGTTACCTGAGCACTAAACCGATTGCTCTCCAGCCAGATGCACACCCCTACTCCCCCCTAAAACCTGTGTTGTAGGAATTGTTTAGCCCTCGCACGAGCGTAATCATGTTAAGCTTTAACCTCAAATCCCTCGTGCCCTAAACCGCCCCAGTGTTTGGGCTTAAGCTCCTAACGCAAGGCTTGTTAAAGGCGGCAATTCTTCCAATGGTTCTCTGAAAATTGTTCTGGTCCGGGCTTTAAGGGGTCGCCCTAAACCCTACGTACTTACAAACCCTAAATCTCGAGTTTCTGCTTGAGGCAACAGGGTAGAAAGCCTTATGGCCCCAGCGCTCAGGGACGAGGATCCCAAAGCCGCAAGCGCGAAACCCCAACCCTGAACCCTAACCCTATGGACCTGTCCTAGAATCCTCTTCCTATAAAGTAAGGTTTCGGGTATATAGTTTAGGCTTTAGAGTTTAGGGCTTAGGGTGTTAGGGCTTTAGGGTATGAGAGTTTAGGGTATAGAGTTTAGGGCTTAGGTTTTTAGGGTTTAGGGTTTGAGAGTTTAGAGTCTAGGGCTTAGGGTACTGTGAAATCTAAGCCCTAAATCTTAACAGCAAAAGGTTCATGGCATCAGCATCTCAAGCGTGAGCCGAGCTAGCCCCTTCACGCTCAGCGTCTTCTGCAGCAGGGGCGGCCATACAAAACCTGATGGCTGCAGGGAGTATATACAGGGTTTGAGGTTTACAAACCCTAACGTGGTCTAGGGTCTAGGGTGGAAATTAGGGTGTCGGGCTGAGGCAGGCGTTTGTTTTTGGGATTGGGGAGCTTTAGCCCTTGAGGTTTTTAAGGATATGGGGTTAGTGAGCTAGTTGGAATCACAGTCCTTCCAAGTCCCAGTTGCCTTGGCCGACCCCAAACCGAAAAGCCCGACACCCTAATTTCCAAAACCCGAAACCCTAAACTATGTTAGGGTTCAGGGCTTCGACAGGAATTCAAAGTTCCACTGTTTAGCAACATCACCATAAGGAACCTCCTGCACTCGTTTAGGGTTTAGGGATGAGGGACTCACGTTTCAGGGATGAAGGGGTGAGGGTTAAGGGCAGAGGTGTTTAGGGTTCATGGTCAGCTAAACCCTAAACCCGAAACCGCGTACCTGCCCCATCCCTGCCGTGATGAAGGTCCTGGCTTCAAATGTTGGATTCCGCGTTTTACTTAGGCCTGGATTTGGCTGACGCACCAGTATGTCCCGGGCTTAGGGTAAAGGGGTTAGGGTTTCGGGGGTTGAGGGTTTCAGGTTTCGGGTTAAGACTCCAAAATTCAGGTTTCCTTTGTGCTTCCGCTCAATGCGCGGCAGTCGAACCTAAACCTCAGTGCAAAGCTCTAAAGCATACGACGAACCCTGAGCCAAAGCAACCTTCAGTAAACGGTCACGTCAAAGAAAAGGCTATGGTTCCTAAAGCCGTTTCAAGCGTTTGCTTTACACGCGGGCTACAGGATTGCTGCCAAGCAGTTCAACTAAGTCATCAAAATGAGGAAGCCCTGTGTAACAGGGAAGTCAGGTTGCCATATAGCATGGATGTGCGAGCCACGCGGTTTAGGGTTTAGGGTTTAGGGTTTCATTGAAATAGAACACATGCGAAACGGACATGTTCTGGCAACTTACCTTGCCGCAGTAATGTTCATTGACAACAAACCACCCCAAACTCAAAACCCTGAAGCCTGTCAAGCCTATAGTCCCCCTGAAGTAGATAGAATATGGCGTATATGGGGTCCCATTATACGATACCCACAGCCATATTCTATCTACTTAAGGGGGACTATAAACCCCCCAACCCTAAACCCTAAACCCTAAATAGTAGTCTCCATTTTCTTTTCCATTATCCCAAAATAATCCGCAATATTCATCTACTTTAAGCCCAAAACCCTGAACCCCCGAAAGCCTAGAGTCTAAGGTTTAGGGTTGGAGGTTGTGGGTAGCTCTGACACACATCAGCCACGGCACCCAGCACAGAATCGACTGGACAAAGATCAGCGCTAATACTTTGAAGGCGTTCCTCAGATTAGGCTTTAGGGTTTAGGGTTTCAAAGATTTGGGGTGTGATTTGTAGGGTTTAGGGATTAGGGTTTCGAAGCTTTGGGGTTTGGTGTTGAAGGTTTGGGCTTCTAAGGTTTGGGCTGAGGGTTTCTAAGGTTTGGGGTTTAGGGCTCATAAGGTTTGGGGTCTGGCGTCAAGGGTCAAAATCATGGGTCCATCTCAAGCAGAATCTTACAATCCTAAACCCTAAACCCTAAAGCCTTAAACCCCATCGACCCTAAAAACTTAAGGACCCATTACGGTACACGCCCGATAAGCTAAAGATGGCAATGGTACTTTCAAGGCCCTCCATGAGTTCAGCTATAGTCCAAGGGTTTAGGGTGTAGGGTTTAGGGTTATAGTGGTCCTCTATATAGTCCCCTGTGTAACCCCTTCAAGGAGTTTGGACGAGAGTTCATTTGGGATCCGCTGAAAGACTGGATACCTTGAAAACTCCAACTTCTTTGACGTATCAAGGGATGAGGTCCCTTTTAGGGCCCTGAGCCCTAGACTACCCTGAATCCTCAACCCCAATCCTAAGCCCGGATTCCTAACCCCCATCCTGAGCTGAATCCCAAACCCGAAATCCTAAACCCCATACATCCTGAGCTTGAAGCTGTGCTGTGAGAAGTTCCCAATGACAGACGCAAAAAGACTTACTTTTTCGGATGCTTTGGGATTTGGCCTTAATTTTTCTGGCCTTCACTTAGGGGCTAGGGGATTTGGCCTTACTTTTTCTGGCATTCACTTAGGGGCTAGGTTCACGTATTCAGTTCTGATGTAGAACCTCAAAACATCAGTCTGACCATCCCCCGCATCAGCTATGCACATGCGTGAGGTCTTCTAAAGGGCCGCCTGCAGGCGAAACGTGCGCAGCAAGCCAGGGCAGAAGCAAGCGGCTCTTGCAAAGCTATACCTAGACCCTCCTCCTACCCTCTATTAGGGTCTAAGTATCCACTATTAGGGACCATATATCTCCAATTAAGGGTACAAGGAAGGTCCTGGTAGGTGAAAATTTGACCAGGATTCTGGCTACACTGCTACTAAAATGGAGCACTCCCCCAGTCTATAAAGGTTTAGGGTTTAGGGTTTAGGATTTATAGGGGCTAGGGTTTAGGGTTTAGGGTTTCTAGGGTTTAGGGTTTAGGGTTTAATGTTTAGGGTCTACATCGGGGGTATTCATGCTTGGAGTGATGCGCGGGGTTGTTATTCCGGAGGAGGTAAGTACTGCAGGTACGCAATCTCAATTGCTTCCTGAGTGTGTCGTGGACAAGCTCTAAACCTTTAGTGCTGAATGCGAAATCCTGAACCCTGGGTACTAAGCCCTATAAGCCTATCATACTAAGCCCTAGACACTAAATGCTAAACCCTAAACCCTAGATACTACGACCTAACGCTCAATATCTTGCTGAGGTCTGTTTGAGGTACCCTGCACCTTATTTATACGCGGAATGTAGGACCATGATATCGGCAACTGCTTAAACATCCCTACATTACAATCCGAATCCCTATACGCGCCTGTATAAACAGAGTTGCCATTTCATTTGCCATGTTCTTTTGCATTTGATTCTCCATGACACCCTACGCCCCAAACCCCACATATTCAAATTTGAACAACAAATCCCTTTCTACCCCTTATTTAGGCCCCCCTATCGGGGCTCATAGGCCCTAAACCCCGAACCCTAAACCCTGAACCCTAAACCTCTAAACCCTAAGCCTACTTCAACCCTAAACCCTAAACCCCCTCCCAGAAGTGGCTCAAAGACCAAGTCTCTCCCAGTTGGCTGTGTTCAAGCTTCGTACCCAATTCGAGAGCGGCACACCTTAGCTCTTTTAAGATTTAGGGTTTTAGGTTTGTAGGGTTTATAGGGTTTAGGGCTTTAGGTTTTGTAGGGTTTAGGGTCTATAGGAACCCTCTAAATCTACTTTACATAAGTTGGCATAGCCACCCATCTTGGCCGAGCTTCATTTGATTCTCCATTTTTGGCGGTAATCACTTCTAAGTCCTTAGCCTCAAAGCCCTAAACTCCAAATCTTAGACCGTCAGACCTAAACCCTAAATCCTAGACCCTAAACCAAACCAAACAAATAAATCCTGCCCCCAGACCTGAATCTAAACCCTGCACCCTAAACCCTTAACCGTAAACTCTAAACTCCAAAGCCTACACCCTGAACCCGAAAATCTAAACACCACTTTACAGACCCAGCAGCTCGGCCCTACCCCCAAGAAGGTGGTGATGAGCAGCAGCCTCAGGGCTTGGAGTTGGGAGTTGGGGAAATACGATTTAGGAAACAACTACTGAAAGATGGGTGCGTGTTGTGGGTGGGGGGGGGAGTTCGCTTTTGTAGTCTGTTTCTTAACGGTATACGGTGCAGATGTTCGTTTTTGTCGCGTCTTTCTCCGCATGCTACAGAAATCTCTTGCGGCACGATGCCAGGGTTCAGGGTATAGGGTTTGGGGCTTGGAGTCAGCTTATGGTTTAGGTATTAGGGTGTAAAGTCCAGGATGTGAGGGGATTAAGAGACCAATCTTTAGGTTCAGACTACAGGAGCGCAGGGGCCCGAGGTCCAGATCAAGGATCTTAAGCTCTAGGGATGTAATGGTTGGGAGTCCAGGTTTGAGGTTGTAGCAGAATGCTCCCCAATGCCAAATTCGAAATATTTGGGCCCGGACATTACGATGCCCATATCACCCAAGACGCGCGCAGTCTTTATTTCATTTTCCATGTTCTTGTCCTTTTGAGTCTCCGCCATCCCAGCCTAAACCCTGTCCCTACAGCTCCCACGCACGGAAAAGAACCTCAACAAATAAATTGGCAACTGCCGTCTTGTAGGGGTATCTAAGGCTTATGGAAAAGATAAGGACCTTGGTAACCTTCAACCACACCATATAGCCAATGTTGGTGGCTGGGATCACCGAAGCTCTTTGGAGGGTAGATTTCAATTGGCCCTAGAAGGACTCCTTCAAAGAGACCATCAATGAAAGAGCCACGCGGCTTAGGGTTTATGGGGCTTAAGGTGTAGAATCTAAGGTTTAGGGTCTAGGTGTACATAGTGAAGCAGGGCTAGTAGGAGAAAGGCACCCAAGCATTGAATGAAACCACTACCAAGTCCCAAGCCCTGTGGCCCTAGAGACCCTAAACCCTAAACCCTTAAACCCTAAACCCCTAAACCCTAAAACCTTAAACCAAGTCGATTTTAGGACCCATCAAAGATTAGAGCACTACACCCTACCCGACAAACCCCCCAAAACCCTAGCCCCCACACCCTAGAACCCTCAACCCCAAATCCACATTGCCGAAAAGGTCTGAACTCCAAACCCAACAATGTCGGGTTTAGGGCTTAGGGTTTGGGGTTTACGGTCCTCCCGGATTCTGTTGATATGAGAAATCCTGCGCCACCCGAAGTTCCCGGTATCATAGTAATCACCGTACGTCAGGTACTCTAAGTGCAACATTTCCTCCATCCACCGTAGCTCCATGACCTGAGTTAGATTGCCCAAAAAATGCAGGGTCAAGGGTTAGGGTATAGGGTTTCAGGGTTTAGGGGTTTAGGGTTTAAGGTAGCAGCGTATCAAGCGTTACATAGACAGATACAACCTTGTACATGCAGGTGAAACCTTTGGATCCCTGGAGCCCCACAACACCTTTCTCCTCTCTTCTGCAGCCGTAGTAAACTTAACGAGCCCTAAGCCCTTGCCACACTTCAGCCCTCAAGCTTAGGCCCTAAACCCCTCTACCTTAACTGGGTTGCTGTTAAGGAACTTAAACTAAGTTACCATAATGGGTATATATAGTAAATAATAGGGTTTCCCCAATATAGTAACTTAATTTAAGTTCCTTAACAGCGACCCAGTTAAATCCTGATTCACTCCTACACCCTTAATCCCTCAACCCCAAATCCTAGACTCGAACCCTGACACCCTAAACCCTCAACCCAACTGCGGAGTTGTTGCATCATCTCTCCACAGCAGCCTCTGCAGCTCAAGGGTAGCATGCTCAGGGTTCAGGGCTTAGGAGTTCAGGGTTGTCCTTTTGGGGGGGGGGGGTCCCCATAACGGGGAATACAACTTCAAGCCCGGGCTGGTTATATCTATACACAGATCTACAGTTGTTCATCTTAACCGCCGGGGGGTGAGGTCACGTGACTCACTATAACTTGAGTCCCAAAGATGCATCGCAACCCCAAATGGTTTTGGGGTTTAGAGTTTAGGGACTTAGGGTTTAGGGTGCAAGAACGCTGGAAAGCTGACACAAGCGTGTCAACACCTCAATCCACACCGGAGCATCAATTCCAAGGACATCTTTCAACCAAAGAAGTCAACCGCTTAAAGTATTTGCTTTGGATTAGATAGTGTGACACGCGAGAAATGTCGTCGCGCAATGCAAATTCAAGGCCCCAAGCCGTAAGCCCTTAACCGCGAGCCCTAAACCCCAAACCCTTTAGTATCCTAAGGTTTGAAATCAAACCTAGGCTTCGGGCGCGTGTTTGATGATGCTCATATTTGGGGAGGAGTGCAAGTCTGTCTCTGCGTTTTCAGCCTTTGTGGTATTACAGCTCACCAGCCCCTGTGGGGACTTTTTGGGGGTTCCTAGTTCTGGAAATTGCTGTTTAGGGTTAAAGTCCGGGGGCGTATTAGGTCGTGGTTCCTCATCTCGGTGTTGGGTTTGGGATTCAGGGTTGGGGAGCTTGGGTTCCCTAAGCCTTAAACGCATAACCCTAAGCCCTAGCCCTAGCTTAGGTTTCGGAATTTATACGGAAATCCAAAACTCCAAACTCTGTACAACTGATGAACCGCAAACTGAAGTTAACGTTAAGGGTTTACCTGGGTTATGGGTTTAGGGCCATTATTTTACATACTTTTGGGGTTTAGGGTTCAGGGTTTAGGGGAGCTTGGATTTATAATTCCCACCCGAAATGACGTGATTTTGGTAACCCTCATACCCTACAAAGGAGACCCAAACGGAAACGAAGATGGAACACATAATAGAAACTGGACTTACATCAGGATCTATAGCGACATAGATTACGCAGAAACGGTATTTGGGTAACCCAAGTGGTTAAATGGGGGCCTCATGGCAGTCGTTTTGGACAGAACGTGGAGGTTTCAGAGCCTAAGACCCTGTCAAGCCTAAACCAAAGAATGGCTTATCATGCAGACTCTGAAATGAATAAGGAAGACCCCTTCAGGATCCTTTTGCCCTGCTTTCACAGTCACATACGGTCCGACGCCCGTCCCCCTGCGGTTTAAGGTTTAGGGCTTAAGTTTGGATTAGGGATTAGGTTTAGGGTTTAGCGCCTAGAGTACCTGAGATCAGACAACGTTTGACTCAATCCCCACTTACCTCCGCCCGACGTACAATTCCACCCAGCACTTTGAAGAGGTGATGCTAGTTTCATGCAGGGTTGTCCAAATCATGACCCCCATTTTGAGCACTTAATTAAGGGCCACAATATATTAGGACCCCGACCCATAATTTTGACAACCTTGAACCTTAATCACTAAGAATCCTCTTAATAACCACTAAAACCCTAAACCCTAAAACACCCTAAACCTTAAACCCTTACCCCCAACTAAACCCGTAAGCCTTATGGGGCCACGTTCTTATTTATTTTTGACCCTACACCCCCCCCAAACCCCTAAACCCTTAGCCACGTAAACCAAAAAAACTTTTTGACAACCTATTATAGACGGAATGCCTCTTCGCTTCTGGCGAGTGCAGATCAGGACGACCTCGGTGGCCAACGGCTCGGAGGCGCATTTCAGGAGTTAGGGCTTAATAGGGTTTAATTGGTTCCAGCGTTTAGGGTTTTAGGGTTTAGGGTTTGGGGTTTTAGGGTTTAGGGTTCACCTGGACCACCAAAACTATGTGGAATGATAGCTTTTTGGCTGCATTAGAAGTCTTCGGCCATGATCTTACATGTTACATTCTTTGGAAGTCCTAATCTCCAATCCCGAAGCCCTGCAGCTAAGGCTGTATGGTTTCTGGTCTATAAGCCTACTAATGGCCACTGCAAAACTGCAATGTCCAATCTGGTGTTTTGGGTGTAGAGTTTAGGGTTGAATTCACTGATGCTCCATCTGAAGGCAAGGATCTGCAATCGAGGAATCAAGAGAAGCACAGATTACTGCAGAACCCAGAAGATTGAAAAAGGCAGACAAAACGCTCCAGGCACAGCGCATTTGGAACCCTCTTGCCCCCTAATGCAAACCCTAAATCCTTCACGCTAAACCCTAAGCTCTACACCCGAAACGCGATATAAGCCCTATAGTCCCTTAACCCTGAGACCGGACCACGGAATCCCGAACTGACTTTCCACCGTTGGAAAGTCCTTGACAAACCCAAGACCTGCCCCCGCCTAGGAAACCCTAAGCTTTAGTCTAATGACTTTGTTCCGTCGTTTAGGGTTTAGAGTTATCCTTAATCCTAAAAACCCTTAACCGTAACCAGTTTTCATACACCTGGAACGTCCTAAACCTCTAACTGTAAGGCTAAGAACCAAGCCCTCCACACACGGGGTAACATTTCGGCGCTCACGTCATATGAGGAGGCTTTAGTTACCCCAGCCGCTAAAATGAGGAAGCTATAGCTATCACATGACTAAAATTAAGTTTTGGTTCTTGATAAGCGTTGGGTTGATTTCAATCCCCTTGTTAGTTTAAGTACAGAACCTAACCCTAAAACCTTAAGCTTCAAACCCTAGACCCAGAGAAGCCCCTAAACCCTAAAACCCCTACAAAACGCAAACCCTGCTCAAAATCCGTAAGCCCTAAACCATATAGATCTTTAAAACCCTAAATCTTAAACCCTGAGCCCTACGCCTTCAAATCGCCCGAGCTTAAAAGCAAGACCCTTGACATTATTTTTTCAACCCTATGGACCCTACACCCTAAACCCTAAACCCTAGGGCCTAGGGTGTAAGGTTGATAGGATTTAGGGTTTAGGGTGTTTAGGATTTAAGGATTACCCTGAACCCCCAAAAGTATATAAAATAATGGCCCTAAACCCATAATAACAGCCATAAAGGCTATGATTTTACATACCTTTTAGGGGTCCAGGTACACCCTTAACCCTCAAGCTGGGCGGCAGTGAAAACCACAAGGGAATTCTGGAGGAGTGCCAGCACAATGCCTGCCTGCTGCAGCCTTCAGCGTGGAATTCACTTGAGGGATTAGGGATTAGGGGGTAGGGTTTAGGGTTTAGGGTTTACGGGGTTAGGGGGTAGGGCCTGGGGTTTAGGGTTAAAGGTCTAGGGCTTAGAGTTTAGTAGGGTTCGGGGAGGTTTAGGGCTTGAGGTTGGGTACTGCCCCCACCCAGTAATTGTTGGACAATACTTACAGCGCGAATACATAACAGCGTGAACATGATCCCGATTAAAGACTGGTATTCGGTGGTGGGGGCAATACCCAAGGTTAAGGATCCTGAACCCTAAGCCCTTTAAACCCTAACCCTTGATCCCCTAAACCCTACACTAATAAACCCCCAGACCCAGAACCCCTTAAGCCCCAAACCCTAAGCAGGGTTGTACCAGCACATGTGCAAAAGCCGTAAGAATTGCCGAGAAAGCGATCAGAGTCACTAGGTTTAAGGCGTAGTTGCAAAACAAGAAGGCGCGTGGTGCGCCCAAGCTGAAAACAGTGCCTTCAAACCTTCTGCACGATGTCTTGAGCTGTAGCCTAAACCCTTGACTTACTCATCCTTCGTAAGGAAGAAGAGGATACAATCCGTGTATGGACCCTATATAATATAATATAATATAATATTACATTATATTATATGAATATAACATAATATATTCTACTATTGCCTACTACGAACCAGCGGCTAAGCCGTTGAAAGGTTAAGGTTTGACCCATGACCCACCAGGCACACACCCTAAACCCTAGACCCTA
>CAJNIZ010047941.1:0-15678 GCA_905231905.1 Symbiodinium pilosum | reverse complement strand
ACACACGGCGCAGTCACGACGATAGGGAATGTGGTTATTCGCCACACGCCTTTCCCAATCAGCTGGGGTCATAAGATACACTTTGTACAGCGGCCACTTCCGTAGCGCGAGGGCGATGGCATCAACCAATCCTGGGGCCCATTCGGCGAGTTATTCGGAATTATCTTTCCATGGGCCTGCGGCCTCACCCTTTAAGCCCTGTAGCTGCTTCCACGAACACAAACCTGCCTGGGAGGGTGTCTAAATCTGCACGATCCTTGGGCATGCCAGCTATGATATTCGCGATGAGCCTGCCGCGTCACTTGGGAAGCTGCGTCTTGGCCGCTTGTCACGTAAACTTGGCTCTGAAGCAGATCTGAGCCGCTTGCTGTTGCATCGACAAACCTCGCCCGTTCCGACATCTAAATGGAAAGGCGGCGCAGAGCAGCTTCTCAAACCGTGGTTGCTCACATCAACAGGTCGCAACACAGCAACAACACTTGCTAAAGTTGTGGACTCTCACTGCTAGGATCTTGACCACTTGGGGTCGCTTCATTGCCAAAGCTCCCAGGCCACCAGTCCCGCGGCCCAATTATCAGCGGTTTCCTCATAGTAGGGTCCACCAGCAAAAGTCTCGGGACCGCAATAGCGCCTCACACACTTTGCCAACCCCAAAGCGTGAATCGGCAAGGCTGCTGCTTTCCGACGTGTAGCTTGGCGCAAAAAACTTGAAAAAAAAGCTGCAAACATGAGGCTCTGGCAGAGTCCCTTGCTGCTGCCAGCATGGTTCGTCTGCAAAGCGCGCCAGGCCAAAGTAGCAGAGGCAAATATGAGGTTTAGCAAAAGTGTTGCTTCTATCGGACGCCATCAAGCTGTCTACCTGGCTGCAGCATCTTGTCTGTAAAGAATAGGTGTTGATTCCTTCGAGTTTTCCACACTTGTTTACTTCAGTCCCCTGTTTTTTTGCCAATGCTGTGAGTGTTGATTTTGTTCTAGGACACTGAGTGACTCGAGCAAGTATCAGAATCGGCCATGCTGCCTAAGTTGGAATGGCTCCATGCAAATTCGCTTCGCAGAATGGATGCAACACCTGCAAAACAGAAAATTGGTGTTCAGACATTTGTCTCACAAGTTTGCGTACTTAATCCAGTGGTAATAGATGCAGACATGATTTTTCGCAATGGATCACCAACGACCACTTTGAGTTTGGCAACGGGCTCGCTTGCCCTAACATGTGACGATGATCCCTGGAGTGGTTTGCTGGAGCGATTTGAAACGGCTTTTCAGCGGCAACCGTAGCTACCTAGTGACTTGCCTGCGACCTCACTTACCTGTGACCTTTAAGTTCAGGGAAGGTTTTGTCTTGCAGCGCTTGGTTGTCAAAATGAGCGACCTAAATAGAACATGAGCAAGAGATGTTGATGGATTGCGACTGGATTGTCTGCGTCCTTCAGAAAGTGCAGTTATATGGAGTCCGGCTAGAATTTGGGGGCTTGCTGAAATTCTTCACATGACGTGTCAAAAAACCGAGGTGCGCTGCGAAAGCCTGATCTGCGCAACGTCAGGGGGGTGATAAATTCAGAAGTATTGATCACTGACCTAAGGTTTTTCTTTCATGTCGGTTCTTGCGTAGGTGAGACTGGGACATCGCCATTGCAACCATCACTCCCCAAAATTCCACTAGAATTAAACTGTGACAGGGTCCTTGACATCCATGTGGGCGACGTTTGCACGATGCAGAAATTGCAATGCGCCGAGCAGCTGCTGCTCGACCTGTGCCCAAGACATTCGCTTCGCAGAGCTCGAGCTCAGTTGGACAACATGGACTGCACAAGCGCGCGCCTCAACAGCATTGACACGCACGCTCATTTTGTGCGCCGGGCTGCCACAACTTGCCGCCTCCTTCTGCAGTCACGTTCTCTCGCTGGGACCTGCACACAATTTCGGAGATCTTTTGCAGAGCTTACAGCAAGCCTTTTGCTCTGAAGGGCCTTCCTACCCTTGTCTATCGCCAGCACTGCGTGCCAATGTGTGCGTTGTGTCATGCCTGATAGGAGCTGCTGGGTTTGGCGACGTCGCCACGCCGCCATGAAGGCTTGTTCGGCCCACTGGCCCGCCTTGCACGCAAAAACAACATGCAATCAGCCATGCCAACACTAAACATACGGCCCCTTCATGAAGCCTGCGCGAAGTCTCCCTGAAACATCTGCACCAACTTCCATGTCCTAGGTCTAAAAATCATGCTCTAACAGTTTGTGGGCCGCTTTTGCTGGTTGAGATGCAGCGTGCCAATGGCTGCTGTTGCCGCTGCTGGGACCAGCATTGGCCTAACCTCAGAACAGGTAAGCAACAATATCGTGCCCTATACCACCCGAGCACGACTGCCTTCAAGCATCATCGCTCGGGCGATAGGCGAGGATACGATGCCCTTAAGCTACATGGAAAAGTGTGGCTGCAGCCCAAAGGGGACGGGCAAGCTTCTCAAGATCAACTGAGCGCAGGGCAGCAATAGCGCCCATAATTCCTGCGCCAGCTGCCTTGCCGCCTCCCGCTGCTGCCGTCGCAGTTGCAGTGCCACCAATGCTCCCCACGGCTGCCGAGGCAGTAACGCCACCTGTTTTGCAAGATCTGTAGGCCAAGTTACATGAACTATTCAGAAACAGCACCTGCCTGTCAGAAAGCCATGGCTGAGGCTGCCCGCCGCCAAGCCGTAGCTGAGGCCAAGCTCCATTGCACGAAGGATTGGAGTCCGCTCTGTGTGCTGTGGTAGCAGCCCTGAAACCCAGCATGTGTCACAGCATTAAGGTTATTTCGATCAACTTCATGCATACCTGAGCACTTCGCCAGTCGAAGGGCGCGTTCGTGCAGGCCGACAGTGGCTTAGGCTTGATAATGTTCAGGGTTGAGGCTTAGCATGCGGAGCTTACAGATTTAGGGCCAATGCCTTACAACTTCAAAACTATCAGCTTGGGGCAAGTACGATCTAGAAGACTCTCAGTTGCTGGCAGGAAATCAGAATTGAACGGTCCGTTGCGGCTTTGGTTTGCACGGGAACCGTCTAACTCCTGGCTTGACTTTCTGATGACCCATCTAGAGGCGTCTTGGACATACTTATTGCAAAGCTTGAAAACTTCGTGGATCAGCGTCCCTAAAGTTGGCCCCTGCAGAAAGAATGCGAATTTGATGTGTCAGCGTCAGGTGTTGGCCCTTCTCTCTCCAAAGAACTTCCCCCTTCCCCCAAATGCGGCAAGATGTGCTCTCTTAAACCCTGATGTGGAACAATCCCCCCAAATAGACCCTATAAGACTACAGGAGTGTACGGGTTAAGGGTTATCCGTTGGGCTTAGGGGTTTGGGTGAGGGTTTAGGGTTTAGGGGGTGTAGGGTTTAGGGTTTAGGGGGTTTAGGGTCTAGGGTTTGGTGTTTTCTCTCTCTCTCTCTCTCTCGTCCATTCACGGTTTGTACCTAGCAACCCCAGAGCATCAACGCTTTGGGTTTAGGGTTTAGGGAGTCTTGCAAAACAATCCCTATACCCCGAGACCTCAACAGCTAAACCCGGAACCCTAAACCATAATCCTGAACAGTAAGCCCTTCATAACCCCTCTCCTAAGGCTCCTTGTACGCATGATACGTAAACGAGAAGAACCTCATGTATCTAATAGATCAGCAACAGCCAATATTCTGCACACAATTAATGGACACTTGCCCCTTTTTAGGTAACATATGAGAAGCTACATTAAACTGCAAAAGAAATCGCCTTATCCACCCTCAACTAAGTAACCAGGTCCCCCTTTTTGAATATAGTTCATTTTTATTAAGAACTTAGGACATCAGACACGGAAAATATGCTTAGTCAACACCCCTGTTCATGGTGCATTGGTAACCCTAGCCCTAGCATTGACTGTAGCTCATAGAGCTCGTATAAGCCATACCCCCTGGCTCCTGAGATTCTTGGCCGAAAAAAGTGAACCTTTGATCGGTTTAGGGTTTAGGGATGTATATACCCTGAAAGAGCTACTGTTTATCAACCCAGCTACTAAGCTAAACCCAATCTCTGAAGCTAAACCTTCATCAAGCCCTGAAACACTAATACCCTAAACCCTTATTTGTATTTCCATTTCATGTTCCATTTCCTTGTCTATTTTCCATCTTAGCCCCCTAGGCACAACCGGAACCCAAAATCCGAAACCCTAACGCGATACATCCCTATAACCCCCTAAACCCTAAACCCTAAACCCATCCCCATAACCCCCTAAACCCCAAACCCTAAACCCATACCCATAAATCCATAAACCCCAACCAGCGAAAATAATTCACTTTCAAGGCCTCCTCGGGGCTAGCGCACTGATCCACAATCTGCAGGTCCTCTAGGATTTAGGGGGTTAGGGTTTAGGGTTTACGGTTTTGGGTTTGGGGTGTTGGGTTTAGGGTTAGGGTTTAGGGTTTAGGGGTTCAGGTCTGAGGAATTAGGTTTGGGGTTGAGGGTGGATCACCCCAAAAACCAGCTTGCAAAAGACAAGAAGGCCGGTATCCTACATACTTTGGGGGTCGAGGTTAGTCTGAACCCAGTTTAGGGTTTAGGGTTTATGGTTTTTGGTTTTCATGTTCCTTTGCACTTGATTCTCCACTTGTTGGGCTAATATCCCCAAACCCTAACCCGAAACTCTTGGGGTTCAGGCTTAGGGCCTTAGCATCCAGAGTGTCTGTGTATGAGCGACTGGCAGCATCTCCCCGTATAATCAATGGGCATGGGTCCGTTTTGGTTTAGGGTTTAATGGGCATGGGCTCCTCATTAGGAAGGATTTGAGGAAACATACTGTTGGTGGAGAAAATCTTGCACCACCTTAAGTCCTTGGAAGTCCTAGGAATTACAATAGTTTAGGGCCCCTAGGTGGTGTAAGATTTCATCCATCAACAGTAGTACCCGCAATAGTCCCTTTGTAAGGTTAATATTGACAGTAGCTCATATAGACTTGACTACAAAGTGGCCTTTATACTGAGGGGTCAGGCAGGTAGACCCTATAAGCTCTATAAACCCTATAGACCCTGTAAACCCTACAAACCCTAGAAACCCTATAATTACGGAGAGATCAACAGGATCCCTAAACCCTACAATATTCCCATAATATCCCTACAGAATCCCTATACCCCCCTTTAAGGCTAAGTAAGACAAACCCCAGACCCTTTTGGAAACTGCAAGGTGGCCTTTGCGTGTGGGCATTAGAGATGTTTTCTCAGTCTTTGAGTTGGGGTTTAGGGATTTAGGGTTTAGGGTTTAGCGGTTAGGGGTTAGGGTTTACGGGTTTGGGGTTAGGGTCCAGGGAGTTTAGCACCCGGGATCCCAAAACCCAAGCCCCCCAGGGAGTTTTGTGCTATTAAACCCTAACCCCGAAACCCTGAACCCTAAACCCCCAAAGCCAAAATCCTGTTTTGGGGTCTTGGGGATTCTGCGGTTGACAAAACTCCAGGACGGAACTCGAGGAGACTTGCATCATGGGTTTCACATGTCGGGCTTTCGTTGATAGGGTTTAGTGTTTAGGGTTTTGGGGCCAGATAAGTGTATAAATATGGATGTGCGTATTCGTGTGTTTTATACTCATGCACGAAAAAGTATTGAACAGGTCAGGATGTATACCTTTGGTTTCAAGATGTCGGGCTTGGGAATCACAAGACTCCATAGCTTTCGCCTTCAGGACTTAGGATCCAAGGTTTTTTCAGAATGAAGCAGCTTCGTCATCATTACGTGCGCGCTTCCAAAAGTCAGCAGTCCCAAAGCGGCCTATATTGAGGCCCCACCATTTACGTAAACTCCTGCATATGTATATGTAGATATATGTGTACACACACAATCAGATCAATCGTACATTTCTTCTTACATATTGATGTTCTTTTTCATCTTCCATGCATGCCAGCTAGCGTGGATCCCACCACAGGGGATTACAAAGAGCACTGGCTGCTTGGAGGTTGTCTACATGGCTTTCCGTGTTCTTTGGGAACGCATGCTTTAAACCTGAATGAGCCCTAATTCCTAACCCCAGAACTCTCAGCCAGGTTCACGCGCAACCCTGGATCCAAGACCCCGATCCATACAACTGAAGCCCCTCAAGCCATCCCCGACTTGTTTACGGTGAGCACAGCCCGCAAATCCATCCCGATACACCCTAAAATTTGTTTGCCCCACTTGCCCCGCTTGCCTCGCATAAGTGAAGGGCAGCATCAAGGATCTCCTGTCACAATCACGTAAGATTCAGGGTCACGATGTAGGGTTTGGGACTTCGGGTTTAGGGTTTAGGGCTTCTTAAACCCTCAACTCCAAACTAAACCCTAAACCCTGAAGGTTGGAGGTGTGTGCGTGCAGGGTTGGGCCTGGAGGAATGTGTAGAAGTTTATTTGGGTGTTCTTGGGAAGGCCCTCCCTTGGGTTTAGGGTTTAGTGAGATACTAAAGGTTTAGGGTTTAGGGGTTTCGGGTTTAGGGTTTAGGGTTTAAGGTTTAGGGTTTAGGGTTTAGGGCATAACCTTAAGTATCTTCTACCTTGAGAATAATGGCATTCTAGGATATGAAGCTCAAGCAGGATTTCTAGCATTAACCAGACGACCAGATTCCTACACCGCAATCCTTTGTCAGCACTTCGGACCAGGTAACAAGGGCAAACCCTAAACCCTAAACTCCCTAAACCCTAAACCAGTTGGCTGACCCCCGATACGCATTCCCAGGAAGAAACCTTGTCTTCTGAGGACATATGGGGATTTCCCAAAATTAGCCGTACCTTTTTAGAGAGGTTATATTGGGAAAATATCGGGATAATGGAAAAGAAAATGGATACTGCCATTTAGGGTTTAGGGTTTCGGGATTAAGGTTTCCCAAAATAGGGGGTACCTTTTGGGGGTCCCCATATTAAGGATTATGGTATTTTGGGTTCTATATTGGGGTCCCTGTATTTTGGGAAACTACCATGTCTTTAAGGGGGGTGAGGGCGTGTTTAATGCGAGGTTAGATGGTTTAAGGATGAAGGCTTCGCGGATCAATCAGAAACGGACCTGCTTATCTTTCGAAGTACTCTGAATCCGCATCCTCAACCTTACACCATGACACCTGAACCCTGCATCCTACACCCTCAACCGCAACCTTAACCTGCTAGGTTGGCCCCTAAAACCAATTGAAAAATATTTGTATACATGGTCCCCTATTAAAGCCATTAGGGAAAATATTAAATATCCCAGGGGTCTACCCAGCTTGTTGAAAAATATCTAGGCCCAAAATCCTGATCATAGGAACCCCTGGGACCTCAGAAGCCTTAATTGGACCTAACTTCTACTAAGGGGATTTTGGTAACTCCAAACCCCCCCAAAATAAGGACTCTATACCCATCATATGATAGTCATAGGGTCCTAATTTGGGGCGTTGGGTTACCAAAATCTCCTTGTCCATTTCCCCCTTAAATCAAACTTGGGACCCTGAACCCTACATCCTTAACCTTCAACCCCGGAGGTCCCTCAACCCTAGACCCTAAAAATCTTGAGAACCCTAAACCTATGACTACTTGGAGGGTCAGGGGGGACGAATAAGGGGGACAACTAGGGTTAGTGTATGGGTTATAGGGGTTACTAACCTACTTACTAAGAGTCCCTGACCCTCCAAATACAACCCCAAAATCCCGGAGGTGGGCTTGACGAGGCTGCCTTCCGGTCGGCTTCCATGCTGCAGCGTGCGTTGGCAAAGGAAAACCTGGTTCTGGAGGGTTTAGGGGTTTAGGTGTTTAGGGTTTAGGGGTTTAGGGTTTCCCCTAAACACTACATCCTAAACCCAAAGCTCTGAACGCGAAACAAGTCTGAAGATTGTGGCTTGGGGCACTAGAATTTTCCCTGAGGTTAGGTCCCCAAAGCACCACCAGGGACAATGTGAGTTAGAGCAGATCCCAAACACATGTGTATACACATATATACGTATGCGTAAACGGTTTAGTTTCTAATTTAAGGTTTAGCATATTATATGTAGATATATATATATATGTGTATACATCTTCCTACTAACTATTACTGGGTGAGGGCTAACCCTAACCCAAAACATATCTGGGAATAACCTGGACCCCAACAGTATCATTACTCATCCAAAAAACTAAGAAACACGGGCATTCTTCTACTTACCAGTGGGTTCGGATTGTATGCCTATGGTTCTTACTTACGGTTTCCCCGAATGGGCACTACACACCCTTAGCAACTTTCCCAAGGAACCGTAGGCTCTCACCAGAACAGGATAGAAACCTATGCGAAGGGGCCTTGGTGCTGAGTTATCCGAGGCTCGGGGGCTTTGATGTCCATGGGTCGATGGTCCGGATGCAAAAAGCAGAAATGGAACGACCACAACCTAAACCCTAAATAGTAGCTTCCACTTTCTTTTCGATTATCCCTATATTACCTATTTTCCCTATCCACTCTTAGGACTCTTAGCTGCGGAAGCACCAGCAGCTGACAGGAGCGCAGTGGACTGCAAAAGACTTCTCCTGCACCCATGCTGAAATCCTACAGAACCCGTCGATGAACAAAATCGTGCATAATGCTGTACATCTAAACCCTAGCCCTAGGACTTCTGGTCGTAGTTTTTGATCAGGCCAGGATTTCGTCGACTCCTACACCCAGCCCGAATAAGCCCTATAATGAAGACCCTATATGTGTGGTATGACTAAGATAGGGTCATAATTTTAGCGGTTGAGATAGCTGAGACCCAATTCTTACCCAATCTAGATCTCTATGGTCGTATATGACTCCAATTTCCGTGTGATTGTCTGTTTTCTTTTCCAGTTGACTCTCTAATTCTGAACCCTGAATCCTAAAACCCTATAGGAGCCCTATATACTCCACAACATAGCTAAAATACCCCTGTTACCTTAACCCAACCCTTAACCCTAAACCCTTCTCGTGTCACCCCCGCCCTAAACTCAACCGAATCCCGATAGACCATGATCCCTTGACCCCACCTAATCCCCAAACCCTGAAACCCTAAAACTGTAAAGTCTTAAAGCCTTCATCTCGTTAACAAAAAAGACTATCCGAAAGACTCCTCGGAATCCATTCAAATATGTCCTGCAGTAAACTGATCATGGGGTTTATGCGGTATGGGGCTTAGGGTTTAGGGTTTAGGGTTGATGCGTGTAAGGTGGATGCGGGCCCCCCTTTAACCACCCCGGACCCTCCCCAAGCCTCAATGGGCCCCAATAACCCGAAAGGTCTTCTGCAATAATCCCTCGTAGAGTTTTTTGTTCTGGGCTGGGGGGTGGGGCTCCTTCCAGAAGGGCCGTATCAACCCTTGACCTAACACCTATTACACCTATCGTCATGCCTAAGCCAAAACCTTTACGGAACCCCCCAGAAAGGTACCCCAAACTTGGAAAACCCCATATCACAAATCCAACAAATGCTGCGGAGAAGCTTCTCGATCTGGTCTCCCAGATCGGCAAAGGATTGGCCCCACACCCCTCGGAAGCATACTTGTGTAGTTTTTTGAGGATCAGGGTTTAGGATGCAGGGTTCAGGGCTTGGGTTTATAAGCCCAAAACCGAAAACTGCGTGTTGGTGGTTTGGTTAGTCTACTGTTTTCAGGTTTAGGGTATGAGGGGTGTGGGCTTAGAGTTGTAGACCTTTAGGATTTGGGATTGTCGGTGTAGAGCTTGGGGTTAACGACTTACGGTCGGCAACTGGCCGTTACGTAGGTCACATGTATGGTAGGATTTAGGCTTTCGTCCCCTAAATTGGACACTCCACAGATTCGCCAACATTTCGCAGCAACCCTACACATACTCAGCGAGAACATTGTTCAAAACCCTATCTCATATGAGGCGTGCCGCAACATGCAACCTCGAGACAATACACTAAATTCGCACACCTACACCCGCAACTCACACGAAGCTTCAAACCCTAACCTTTAAGGTATCCCAAATATCCCAAATATCAGCTGCACAAGGCTCTGTTAAAAAAGCGATTCCAGTTCATCTTCCGCAGTCTGTTCGGCTATCTGGTTTTCCATGTGGGACATTGAACCCGAAACCCCAACTCAAGTTCAAAATCCCCAATCAACCCAACCTATATAACCCGTGTACCCCCTTCAAAAAAAACGGCTGAGATCGGCCCGGGTGCTGATCAGCGCGAAAAGCCACAGCAGCAGGAAAAAGGATAACCTGCAGGCATTGGGTTTAGGGTTTCTATGGTTAAGGGTTTAGGGTTTTCAGGATACTATGGGGTTTAGGGTCTGGGCTTAAGATATTTATCATAATGGAGAATCCCATGGAAAAGAAGATGGAAAATGAAATGGAAACGGGTGTCTATAGAGAAATCGAAGCTGAGTGTTTATAGGGGTTTGTGAGGATGATCCTGGGTTATAGTATTTTAGGGTCTATATTGGGGTCCCCTATTTAGGGAAACTACCATATAGGGGATATAGGGAATATATTGGGGTTATATTGGGATAATGGAAAAGAAAATGGAAACTACTATAATATCTAGGTTTATGTGGGCTATATAGGGTTCATGTGGGGACAACAGAAAATGACAGGAAAACTACAGTTTAGGGTTTAAGCCTTATAGGAACTAGAGTTATATGGGGCTATATGCTGGCAATATAAGGTTTAGGGCTATTAGCCCAGGACTGGAGAATGAAATGGAGCCGGAAAAGTGAAAACTTGTGTGGACGCTGAACTATGTAGTGACACTCCTAACCCTTAAAGGATACACCCAAAACTCTAAAGCCATATGAGCTATAGTCCAAACTCCTAGTATCCCCCTGAATCACCCAATATAGTCCCCGAAATAATCCCCCATATAACCCCCTTTCAGGAGTTTAGACTATGGCTCATATCACGTTGAGGTTGTTTTGAAGCACCCTGTACCCTTACACCTTAAACCCTCAACCGCTGAACCCTTTACCAAAACTGTACCAGGAAGCTGAGACAACGACATATTAATTCTTCCCTAAAGCCTTAAGCCCCTCAAAGGAACCGTCAGATTACTCAAGCCCCCGTATGGGCTTAGGAACCTTGGAGTCAGGGCTTCGGTCTAATCTAAAAGTTGAAAGCCGTAAGCCCTTAACCTTAAACATCCTCAAATTAAACCCTCAACCCTGGACATATACCCCAAACCATGAATCCTAAGCCCCCGAGTTCTAAGCCCCAAACTCTATAGGCCAAGCAGCAAACTACCCCCTAAGGATCTTTCAAAGGGAGTCCCGCATAGGGGTGGGGGGGGGTCTGTCAAAATCATGTTTCTTCTCTGGGCACCTTACCCTCGTATACCCTTTTTTTGGCCATTCATATCCAAGTTTAACCACAGCCCCCCATATAACCCATAAGCCCCGAAAAACCCTGAACCCTCAATAGGCCAAGCAGCATAGCAGTGACAGCCGACACTGCGAGGCTTGCTGGATCCTCCAAAACGAAAGAAAGTTGTGCCCCTTCTTGAGGGCTTTGCTGGGGATACCTGAACATAAGAGAATGTACAGGGTTTGGGATCTAGGGCTCAGGGCTGCGGGTTTAGGGATGGCTGAAATTCATATGCAAAAAAAAGAAATGGAACATGAAATAGAAGCTAATTTTTAGGCTTGGGGGTCATGGAAAATTCAATGGACATGTACATGGGAAGTATACTGAAAGCTGGCATTTTGGTATATACATACTCAGGCCGCTGTAGTAGGATCTTTGGGTCTAAGGGGCTTGAGGGGTTGAGGAGAGGGGGTTGAAGAGTTTAGGGATGTAGGGTTTAGGATGTTAGGGTTTGGCGTTTTAGGCACTGGTCAGCTGGACGCAATAGTGTACGACCCAAACACTACTTTAAGCACAAGCCAAAACCAAAGCCAGCCACGCCGATTCTTGTCTCGATTTGCATGTCCCTCCACTGTACATCGGGATGGGAAGCTCATGAAGCGAACAAGGATATTACGATGATCGAGGAGAGTTTGGTTTTGCGACAGGGGACCGCAGGGGCCACCATAAGCTGCAAGAGCGCTCTCGCAATTTATCTAAGAATTATTCAGACAAAATCTGGAGTTGGCGATGGGGGACGGTCTTAGCCGAAGGGCCCTCTCATAGATTTATCCCGCTCCGGGTCAAGTAAGCTGCCCGCCATATTGTAAGAGCGTTTTAGCGAAATTTTCTGACAGAAATTCTTCAGAGACGAATTCAGGTTTGAAATAGGGGCCCGTCCGGGCCGAAGGGCCCTCTCACAGTTTTATCCCGCTCTCGGTCACGTCAGCTACCCGCCCGAAGTTGTAAGATCGTCCTAGCGAATTTTCTGATCGAACTACCTCAGAAAAATTAGGTTTTGCGACAGCGGACGGTCTGGGCCGAAGGGCCGGGCGCTCTCATAGTTTTATCCTGCTCCAGGTGACGTGAGCTGCCCGCCATAAGTTGTAAGAGTGCCCTAGCGCAATTGTCTTACCTAACGGCTTTAAAGGAAAAAATAAGCCCTAGCTGATCTTTTTAATTAAGTGTCCAACCCCGAGGTTTGGGGTCGAATCCTCTTGGTTTTGAAGGTTGGAGGTCCAACCCTCTTGGTAGAGCAACCCTCTTGTTCTAGAGGGTTGGGGGTCCAACCCCTTCTAGTGAAGAGGGTTGGTCCAAACCCCCATGGTCTAAAGGGCTGGGGAGCGGGGGTTGCTATTCTCGAGGATTGGGGGTCCAGCCCTCTTGAGATTTTGGGAGAGGCCTTGCGAGAGCAGGTGTGTGTTGGGTTTAGGGTTAAGACATATCGATCAAATATCTGATGCAAGCTAGGCGACTACAGCTAGGCAACCCCTCAGGGGTGTCGGTCGGCAGGCTCTGCAACCTAGCAGAGCCTGCCATGGTCTTGCTGGCGCTTGACAGCGTCCACCTACCTGCAGAGGGAGAAGGGGTGGTGGGTAGGTTTGGGGATCAAGCTTTAGGATTTAGGGATTAAGGGGTACTAGGGGGATCCATCATAAAACCATGCAGGCCCAACAGTTCGGATTGAAGGCTACCCTGGTTAGCAGGGAATGAAAATACAAAAAAGGAAACTAGCATAAGCCCTGAGTTCCCTTTGAAAAGGTGAGTGAGATACATATGCTCGAGGATGTAGGGCTTAGGCAAAAGAAAAAACATGGAAACGTCTAAACTGGAGGCTCAAATGAAAAATCAAATGGACCATGAGATGGGAACTAGGAGAGCTTTGAAACCGTCAGTCCGATGTTTATCCCCAAGCCCTAAACCCTCAACCCTCGGGTCCTAGAATTTAAGGGTGCAGGTTTCGGGGTCAATGGAACAAGAAGCAAACTCCAAACCCTAAACCTTTAGGAGACCACATGGCAGCCCCGGTTTTATGGATTAGGGTTTAGGGCTTAGGGTCAGGTTGAGGGTTGAGGGTTTAGGGTTTAGGGTCAGGGATTCGGGTTTAGGGTTGAGGGTTTAAGGTTTAGGGGTTAGGGTCAGGGATTAGGGTTTAGAGTTTGGGGTTGGGGTTTGGGGCTGAGGATGCTTGCTTCAGTCCTACTTCTCAGGGTCGAAGACAAAACGCGGAACCCAAATCTCTAAGCCCTATACTCTCAGCCGTAAGCCCAAAACCCTAAGCCGTAATCCCTGAACCCCAAACCTTCATCCCTAAACCCTACGTCGCAGGCGGTCCCGCGTCACACTCCAGGCGCTCCAGTTCGAGATCGCAACCTCTTCGCGGCTTGAAGTTGAGGGTTATAGAGTTTCGGAGTTACCTAGATGCCCAGCAATCACTAACCCCTAGACCCTAGACCCTAAACTCCAAATCCTTTCAAGCTTCAGAAGCAGGGGTGTAGACTTGGGAGCCCATCGCTAAGTGTTACCTGTACCTGGACCCCAACGTATGTAGAATGATGGCCTTTCAGGTTTGGGGTTTACGGTTTGAGGCCTCTATGAAAAGAGACCAAAGGATATTACCCGGTTGTTACTTGGGTGTTCGATACCTAGTGTAGGAGTGATTCATGATTTAGAACACCGCAAGGTATCAGATACCTTTCTAAAGCCTACATTAACCCCTAAACCCCAAACGCCGACCATGATGCTGGAAGTCACCATGCATACCCTCCTTACCCTAACATGCAATCTGAGAAGGGGCCAGTAGTCCTGTAAAAGGGCGCCTTGGGATTCCACCCAAGATTGGAGGAGGGCACACGCTTCGTTTAATCGGGCATATAGGGATATCTCGGGAGTGGAAGTGACAATGGACAGGGTGTAGGGGTTTAGGTTGAAGGGTGACCGTTTAGGCATTTGGGGCTTAGGGAGCTGGGTTCAAAGGTCAGCATGGAATCTTCTCTTGAAGCTAAAGCCCCTAGCAGCAGCAAGACCACGATTCGCGTTGATGACTTCAACCGCCCAGAGCAATTGCAGGTCACGCACAGCAACAGGCGATGAGGAAAATGACAAAGCTGAAGCTGGGCACTTCAAAAACCAAGTTACGAGAAATGACGGAGGTTGTAATGTTCCCAATGTTCACATACATCCACATTTGGCTGTAAGAAATCCATGGCCAACATCGGGATTACCCTCTATATATAACAACTGAGCCCTGTATTAAGGCTTACCTAAACCACAACAGAAGGTACGATAATTGCCCAAAACCCTCAAAAAGTGTGGAAAGCCATCAACCTACATACTTTGGGGGTCCAGGTATCACCTGTTTAGGGGACTGTTGGCGTAGGGGGGAGCTGAACAAAAGATGCAACCCTTGAGGAGTTGCACCTATGTAAAGGCAAAATCAACCTTGGAGGGCCCCATAGGGTTTAGGATTTAGGGTTTAGGGTTTAGGCTTCAGGGCTTTTTAAGGTTTAGGATTCAGTGTTGTTAAGGTTTAAGGTTTAGGATTCAGTGTTTTTTTAGGGTTTAGGGTTTAAGCTTCAGGGCTTTTTAAGGTTTAGGATTCAGTGTTTTTAAGGTTTAGGGTTTAGGATTCAGTGTTTTTTTAGGGTTTAGGGTTTAGGCTTCAGGGCTCTTTAAGGTTTAGGATTCAGTGTTTTTAAAGTTTAGGGTTTAGGATTCAGTGTTTTTTAAGGTTTAGGGTTTAGGATTCAATGTTTTTTTTGGTTTAGGGTTTAGGATTCAGTGTTTTTTAGGGTTTAGGATTCAGTGTTTTTTAGGGTTTAGGGTTTAGGATTCAATGTTTTTTCAGGTTTAGGGTTTAGGATTCAGTGTTTTTTTAGGGTTTAGGGCTTAGAGTTCAACTTTGAGCCATTGAACGGTAAACCCTGAACCGTGCCTGAAGTCCGAACCCTGAAGCGACCTAGCAGCACTAAATCTCCAGACGCTTAAATTCTTCAACCCTCCCCCAGGCCACGGGGTTCAGGGTTTAGGGTTTAGGGTGCAGGCCAAGCTTTTAACCCTGAACTGATTTGTATTTATAAAGGCTAAGGCCCTAGAATGTTGTAGAGGCCAGAACATTTTCCTGCAAAGAAACAACCCTAGGGTCCCTAGAGCACCCCATATCTCTGAGAAGCCACCCTACATCCCCAACCCTAGACATCCCTATAAACCCTTAAAGGAATGCTGCATGGGTTCCCCCCCAAGCCTAAGCCCAATAGAACCCGCACCCTAAACTGAGCAATGAACCTTAAACCCTAAGCCCGTAGTCCATAATCCCAGACCCTAAGCCCTGAACCCTAAACCCTAAACCCTAAACCCGAAACCCTAAACCCTAAACCTTAAATCCTAAATCCCTAAATCCCAAGTTAGCCCT